>JALLKC010000048.1:0-15129 GCA_024034495.1 Camelina laxa | reverse complement strand
TTTACCGTATTTGATTTAAATATCGAGAGAGACCAGCTTGTACCATACCAAAAAGAACGTCATTTATAGTCTAATAGAAAAAACAAAAAATAAAAAAGATGTCACAAAAGAAGGAGGGAAACATTTAAAAACACATCTTTCAAAGAGAAAAAAAAAAAAAAAAAAAAAAACTAATTAAGCAAACGTACCATATTCATGGCGTTCTTCACCATTTTGACATCATCCAAACTAATGATTTGATGAATAAATTTATTATTGTTGAGTGTAGCTCCTGATTTACCCATTATATGAGCTGAGGTGTCCCTCGCACAACAAATAAAAACTATTGATTTGATAACTTCGACACAAGTGTGGAACATAAATCTTACTATGAACCATAACCAAGCAACCAAAGCAAAACAACCGTTCTTTGCTTTGTTTTCTTCGGAGCCACAAAAGTAGGCAACGCCCCGGGGTCACATGTTTTCCGAGTGCAAGCGAGTAAAAGAGACATTAGAGACATCCCATCGCCTAAAGAGTGATGGAACCTAGCCACGACCACAGATTCGGCATGTGATGTTTTAAGTTTCAATAAATGAAACTCCCATAAAGGTTTGGACATATCCATTGGAGAAAGAGCCATCTTAGATGTATAATCCTCTAGAAATTCATCAGGATTCTCAATGTTAGGATATATATCCGGAACAATTACATGCTCTTCTACTATTACTTCCGTTGGAATCCATTTAGCTTTTCCTTTGTGCTCACCATGACCAGTCACCTACATGTCTCATAAGATGTTAGAAGTCATGAAACTTAATTAACACAAAAAATGAAACGTGTGTATGTGTGTAAGTCAATTACCGACCAGTATGCTAGAGAAGCGTGGATGGTTGATCATTGTGTTCTTTAAGCCTTCCACAAGGATTGATGGATTGGTTTCGGTTTTGAATCCAATGGTTACAATGTTGAAGACATCAAGACCTGGCAAGCTAAACAACCGCGCAAATGGACTTACCGGCTCCTCTCCTTCCGTCACTTGCCTTTCTATTGCCATATCTCTTGTTTTAGTTTCTGGTTTTATGGTATTAATTAGTCTACTAACATGCAAATGACTTATTTATATACACATAGCTACTAATATATGTGTATACATTTGTCATTGTTGTAGTTAATTGAGGTTGTTGAGGAGCTAAGAGCAATTCTATCGGTTATCTAGCCATTTGGGTGTCAAAAGATTAAATAATAATACTTTTATTTTAATTTAATTTTTTTTTTCTTTGTTTACCTAACTAATAAAATGATGATACATGTAGATTTCAGTGTCTTAGTAAGAGCATCTACATTCGTAAAAAATTTAGTGGGTTTCTTAAATATTATATTTTAATCATTTTTATATAAAATTATTATTTATTTAAATAATAAATCAGAAAAATAAATATAATCAGTTAGAATTAGCCATGTGTACATAACAGTTTCTCAAATGAGAATCTCTGAGAAACGTTTCTCACATTCTTTCCTACTTTTTTGTTACGTTTTATTTTTTTATTAGTGAGAATTTAGCGGAGAAACCCCCAATGCACATGACCTAATTCTCGGCAAAGACATTTTTTTTCACCACTCCTTATTTTTCTCATTTTTTTTTTCATATCCTTTATGAAATATGTCCAATGGACATGCCTTAAGAGTTGTTCCATTGATACCCCTTATAGAAACAAAACTAGATTAAGACCGTGCTAGAGCACGGTTGAAATTTATTTTATTTATATTGTATTTTTATATAAAATAGAATTTATGTTATTGTTATTAAAAGTTTTTTGGATAAAATATTATGCAATAAAATGATATGCTAAATATGAAGGCTTGAAAAAAAACACATATTTTGTAAGTTTTATATTGTTAATGATTCTAGATAAGTATCAGTGCTATAAACACTGGTTAAATTTTATTTCGTAATCTATCTTGTAACCTACTATTTAACTTGTAATCAATCAATCTATCAATTTTGTAATCTATCTTTTATCAACATTGTGGTACATCGATAAAATCTGTGGAAAATAAATTTGTAATATTGTGTTTATTTTTGGAAACAACGTGATATAGGACTAAAATCTTCCAAAATACAGTTTGAAATATTCATGATTGTATTTGTTACCATTAATATATTCATTATCAATTTGGAATATTCCTAATATTTATGTGTAACCATTAATATTAATATATGGATTAAGCTATAACTTATTTATAACATAATTGTAACTATTTGTAACTATTTATTTAAAATATAAAATCTACAAAAACTATGTTGTGTAGGAGATATATATTAATAATAATAAATAAAGAGAAAATAAAAAGTGAAGTGACCTTAGTGCAGTGGCAGGAGGTAAGTCCAT
The DNA here is from genome assembly GCA_024034495.1 of Camelina laxa. NCBI lineage: Eukaryota > Viridiplantae > Streptophyta > Magnoliopsida > Brassicales > Brassicaceae > Camelina > Camelina laxa. The sequence continues at coordinate 12,757 of JALLKC010000048.1, read as the reverse complement.
TTGTAGAAGGCACCATCACACCCGGGATCGAGTCTCGGTTCCTACGAATGTAGGAATTTGGCTAATGGGCTGGCCAGTTGTGGCCCAATGGTTGACAAAAAAAAAAGAGAAAATAAAAAGAAAGAGATACGTTTCTCAAGAGAGATATGAAATTTAACGGAAAAAAAACCATTAAAATTGGGTGGATCAGTTTTAAAACCCTTAGTTTTAGTAGATTCATGAGGCATAATTCTTGTACCAAAATTTTTAGAGAGATCGCTATCAACGAAAAAATGAAATAAGACAGAAGTTAATAGTACTCACTACTCGACCTCGACGTGAAAGAATAGTACACGTACAGTTTAGTGTCTCTGTGTCTGTGGAGAAGGTAAGTATCCACGCATTTTGAAATTGACATAACAGTTCTATTTATGTGGCAAGAAATAGTAATGGGCCTATCCGCCTATACGTCAATGTTTGATAGTTAGTTGGTCGATGAAAGCGTACTTTTTTGTTTTGTTTAATTGGTATTCATTTTGACGATATACTAACAGTTAATTTTGCGTGATGCCAAGGCTTCCATAAACTTCCATATAAATCACATATTATCCATATTAACGAGACTCCATGGAAGCATGCAGAATATCTCCGTAAGGTGGATTGATCACCACCATAATTATGATCAGCAACTTTGGTTCTCCGGCTAAGATCATCTCGCCTCAAAACTTCGTGTGCTCGATCATCCTCTCATAATCAAATCCTAGATGGTTTCTATGAGCAACTAAGAGATGTTTAAACTTCAAGATTGTGAATGCCTCTTTATTCATGTACATATAATTATTATTATTTTCTCCAATTACATCATCATATCAATTCATTTATATATATATATATATATATAATATATAAAAGGACGGAGAAATTAGCTTTCAAAGGTGAACAACTCAAATCAGTACCCTCGTTCCTTGTCTCTTTCGTTGGAGACAAAGAAGAAAATGACAGACTTCTAGAGAAACTTGTCGTCTCAAATAAGAATACGTCACCGACGCTGTTGACCGCCGTGGACTCGCCGCCAGAAGATCTAATGCCGGATGAGAATGGGAGCTGCTTCTCTCTCTGTTTACAAACACTACTTCTGAAATTTATGTAGGAGCTAGAAATTTGCCACATTACGTAGGAGGTATTGATTATGAGAACAACAAGTAAACGTTAAGGGAAGAATGGAGACGAGACCGCTCTTTCCTTAACTCTTTGAAACCCCCGCAGTGCAACGGGATTAGTGGTCACAAGAGTCCCAGAATACAACCATACACAACCGGGTTTGCTAATCACTCAAACACTGGCTCTATACGAACTTCTTTCTACGATACTCTCGAAATGACACTTACTTTGTGAGAGAAAGATTGCTGGATGTTTGTGTTTTAAGTCTTTTCTTATCTTCGTTGATACCTCGATCGGTGATCGGTTCCGTAATATATATGACTTGAACGTGTGCTTTATATAGAGGTCTTTGGATGACTTGGATTTGAAATTGATTCTCCACAACTTTTCCAAGTCCATCGCAAATCTAGGAGGTGGGCAACGTGAAGAAGCGACGATCTCTCAAAGAAATCCAACTCTCCACTTGATCACGAAACCAAAGAGACCGAGTCTCACGGAGACGTGAAACAGAGTTTTTACTCTATTCAATCTGACCCACTCCTCTTGGAGCTCCAACTTGAGCAAGGCCAAACCATTAAGGCTTAATTTCTCATTCACACAATCCAATTTTATTAAGCCCACTAAGCTTAATAAGTTGAGGTCCAACAATTTATACTATGAATTGTAGGTGTGGAAGTGGCGGAGAGTTTGCTTACTATGGAACCGCATCAAACCTAATAAGCTATTTGACCGGACCACTTGGTCAATCCACGCGGGCCGCCGCCGCTTATGTCAACGCGTGGTCGGGAATCGCTACTCTTCTTCCTCTTCTTGGAGCTTTCGTCGCCGACGCTTTTTCTCTGTCGATATCGAACTATTATCGTCGGCTTCTCTTAATCTACGTTCTGGTCTCGTCTCTTCTTTTTGGATCTGAATCATAAAAATCGATTCTTGATACCAAAAAAAAAAAAAAAATTGAACTTATGACGGGTTTTGGCTTACTTGTTCTTTAAATAAGGAGATTAAGAAAAAGTTTGAATTTCGGGTGTCAGGGTTTGCATTTCTGATTCCAAATACTTCTGAAGTACCTTCATCTTTTACTCAATGCCACTCTTCTTCTTCTCTATTATTTGGTGGCTATTGGACAAAGTGGACACAAGCCTGTGTTTAGGCTTTTGGTGCTGACCAGTTTGATGAGAAAGACACTCAAGAGAGATCTGACAGAAGCTCTTTCTTTAACTGGTGGTACCTTAGTAGGTCTGCAGGGAATCTGCCTGACGATTCTTGTGGTTGTGTTCATCCAGCATATATTCAGCTGGGCGCTTGGGTTTGGTATCCCGTGTGTGATCATGGTGGTCTCTCTTGTTCTTTTCGTGTTAGGAGAAGATGTTATAGGTACGTAGAAAAAAGACATGGAGAGCACGAAAACCAACCCTTTAAAAGGATAGCTAGAGTCTTCTTTGTAGCTTTCAAGAACCAAAGATTGAGTTCTTCGGAATTGTGCAGAGTTGAGCTGGAGGCAAATCCGTCTCAAGGATCTCCAAAGAAGCTGAGGTATTTTTCAATGTATACGTTAGGGTATGATTAGAAAGCCTTTGTTTGTATGATTATGAGGTTGTAATCCATTATCTTGTGACAGGTTTCTCAATAAAGCCTTGCTTGTCCCAAGTCTAGAGATGTCGAAGACGCCACAGCTCTTATTAGGCTTATTCCAGAATTTTAAAAGACATTCGGAACACATGTCTCATACAGAAACTATGTATACATAAAAAAAAAAAAAAAAAATAGAAATAAAGACTAATACAAAAGAGACAACCAAATTCAAATTCTGCAGTCCAAGTGTTATAGTATTGGAATATATCTATTTAAATGTAATTTGATATTTTATAAATTGTAATTTGTAAGGCGTTACAAAGGACCCCTTGTTTGGGCTTAGGACTCTCTTATCACAAAGAGGTTTCGTTTCTTTGAGAATATAGAGCTTTGCTTGGAAAAACAATTTCCCCACTTGCTCTTTTCATCCGATTTATTCTTTTTGTGAACTTATTTTTCGCGAATCCAGTACAAAAGATAGGTTTCTTTGAGGTTTTTCTGGCTGTGAACAGTAATTCTGGGTTTTGAAGTTTTCAGGATGTTATCTTGGTTTTTGAGACGTGGTGTGCGCAGATCTATCTTTTCCAGTGGTTTTCAAGGTCTTTTGTTAGAGAATTATAGCTGGGGAAGATGTCAGCAGAGATGGATAAAGCGTTGATGGCGATGTCCTTAGAAGAGGAGGACATATACCGTTTTCTCTCCCAGATTTGCCAGAGTTCAGCTCTTGTGAAAGGAATTATCTTAAGTTTGCTCGGAAAGAATTTTAAATCCGAAGTGCCAATCAGTATCTGGAGTAGTATTCGATATGCCAAGAAAATGGCAGAAGGGTGATAGAATTAGAGGAATTCCGGCTGTCAAAGGAAAAGATTTCAGTTTATCTTCCAGAATGAATCGATCTAGAAGATGTTTTGAATAAGGGATTTCAGACACATAACGACTGGGGTTTGATAATGGAGAGATGGACGAACACCCTGCAGCAGATTCACTTCAGTTTACTACTCTTTGGGTGCAGATCCGGAATCTCCCCATTAACCATTATACGGCTCTGCGATTACGGCAATTGGAGAGTTTAGCTGGCCAAGTACTTCATGTAGCATTTGATCCGTCGCAGAGCTCAAGGCAAAGAGTATGTTAGAGTTCAAATTCGTTTTGATGTCTCCAAGCCTCTAAGGAAATCAAAGGTGATAGGGCTTCCCAACAATAAATCAGTAGAAATCTTCTTTTAACTATGAGAAAGTTCAAAAGAGATGCTTTAAGTGCCAACGTTTATCTCATGAAGTTTGATTTCTGTCCTATTCTGATAAAGAACCGAGAAGACTATGCGCTGGCTAGAAGAATGGGTCTAGCCACTTCTAAGGCAAAATCTCTTACTATTCTTAAAGAAGCAGACCTCTGTTTCAGTGTCTTAAGAGAAGATCAAAGTGGCATAAATCCTCTTTCTGGACGTCTAGGATTTGCCCCAGAAGTGTGGAAAGGTATGAGGCATTATCTTTTGTCTGCTAATGGAGAAGAAAGATCAGTTAAAGAAGATAGAGTCAGAAAACGGTTTGTGAAGCAGAAAAATCCCCTTTCACCCAGAAAATCTACTCTCAGTCTAGAACCAATTCCAATCATCTCCCATGATGTGGATATTGGTAAAGGTAGAACTTTTGGATATGATTCTGCTGAATCTTCATCAAAAACTATGCTGGTACATGAAGATGATTTACCTTCAGAAGTGTCGGCTCAGAGGACTGTTGGTTTTTCAGGAAGGAAAGCTTACTCTGCTTCAGATTCTATGATAGTTATCATCAGGATGCTACTGGTATGCTCTGTTCCCTTCTTGGCTAGTTCTTCGGTGTATAGGATAGGTTTCTCTGAAACTAGTCCTTCCGGCTCTAGCCAGAAGAAACAGAAACCTAAAAGAAGGGCAGCAGCAAAAAAGAGCAAGATTACTTAAAGGCAAAGATCGGTCAAAATCGTTTGGGGAGGGTGTGAAGTGCATTGGTCTGACTATTGGAAAAGTGGAAAAGAGGAAAGCAATGGAGCGAATTGGATGGTGAACCCAGTGCTGTCAAAGCAAATCACTAACGGTAGTCCCAAAGGAGGGACTGTCCACCAATCTGATGAGCATTCTAGCTGGAATTGCCAGGGATTGGGGCGGCCTCAAGACTGACAATTCCTCGTCTCATGGAATTGCGTAAAAAACACTTCCTGAGATAATGTTCTTAATAGAAACGATGAACTGCAAGGATGTTATTGTAGATATTCAAGTTTGGCTTGGTTATGAGAATGTATATACAGTGGACCCTGTTGGAACCTGTGGGTGGGTTAGCTTTGTTTTGGGGAAAAAGAGTGTAGATATATCGGTGTATATGAGGATAAGAATCTATTAGACTTAGCTGTGAGACAGTTTGGAGATTATAGTTTTTTTCTCACCTGTGTGTTATGGGAATCCCAATTTCTGCTATAGACACCAAGTTTGGGAGAGATTGACAAGATTTGGTTTATCTAGAAAAGGAAACTTGTGTATGATTGGGGATTTCAAGCGAGATTTTAAACAATGAAGAAAAACTGGGTGGCCCAAGAAGAAGTGATAACTCTTTTCTATCGTTCTCCACCATGCTTAAAGATTGTGGAATGTCGGAGCTCCCTAGTTCTGGCAATGGATTTACTTGGGGAGGGCGTAGGGGAACTCATTGGATACAAAGTAAGTTGGATAGATGCTTCGCTAATAAGGACTGAGGTGTCGTGCTTCCTGCGGCTAATCAAGCTTTTCTTCCCAAAAGAGGCTCTGACCACAGACCAGTATTGGTAAGCCTTGTCTCTTTCGCAAGATTTATACAGAGGATCTTTTAGATTTGACAAGAGATTGCTACACACAGCCTAGAGTTAAAGAAGCGATAAGCTTGGTATGGAGGCAACCTGCTAGTTCGGCTCCAGTTCCAGTTTCGCAGAGAATTAGAGACTGCAGAAGAGTGCTTAGTAAATGGAAGAAGGAGAATGAGATGAACTCAAAAGTTAAAATTATTGCCATCCAAAACGAATTGGAATTGGTTCAGTCTTCTTCAGATCCTTCTACATCCAGATTAAGATCTTGGAAAACAAGTTGGTTGAAGCGTATAAAGAAGAGGAATCTCACTGGCAACAAAAGAGTAGAGATAAATGGATGCTTGAAGGAGACAGAAATTACCAAATTCTTTCCATGCATCAGTCAAAAACTCGAGATCTAAGAATGGTTTGGTTAAGCTCCAAGATCCAAATGGCATAGTGCACAGATCAGAAGCCTCTAAAGTGAAGTAGCGGCCAGTTACTTTCAGGAACCTCTTTCTCCACTCTCTTCTCCAGTCGATATCCAAGCAATGCTTGATGGGGTTACTCCAGAGTTACTGATGTGATGAATCAATCGTTACTAGCTAAAGTCTCCAAAGAGGAGGTTAAAAATGCGGTTTTCTCTATCAATCCATCTAAAGCTCCTGGGGCTGATGGGAATGACTGGTAGTGTTTTTTCAACACTACTGGGATATTGTTGGTCCTCAAGTCACTGCTGAGGTGTTGGCTTTCTTTGAATCGGGTATCTTTCCAAAAGAATGGAATTTCACTTCAGTTGTGCCTCATACCAAAAAAAGGTAAATTCTTCTCTGATGAGTGATCTAAGACGCAATTAGCCTCTGTTCTGTAATGTATAAAGTGGTGGCCCAAGATTATCATGTCAAGACTCCAACCCCTTCTTTCTGAGATAGTGTCGCCTAATCAGTCTGCTTTTATATCCCGGAAAGGCTCATCTCTGATAATATTCTTATTGCTCATGAAGCCATTCATGGTTTGAGGACAGACAAAGTTATGGCTAAGGAGTTTATGGCCGTCAAAAACCGATATGTCCAAAGCATACGACAGAATGGAGTGGTGTTACTTAGAAGCCTTGTTGTTGGGTCTCGGGTTTCATCAACGATGGGTGCAATTGGTTATGTTCTGTGTGACTTCAGTCACTTATACTGTTTGAATAAATGGGCAGCCTTTTGGTCTTATCAATCCTCAGAGGGGACTCAGACAGGGGATCCTTTATCCCCTGCTCTGTTTGTATTGTGTGCAGAAGGACTTACTCATCTTCTCAACAAAGCAGAATCAGGGGTAAGATTAATGGTATCCAATTTTCGACAGAAGGTCCTACTATCCATCACTTGTTGTTCGCAGACGACAGTCTGTTTTATGATCAAGGCTTCAGAGGATCAAGGTTGTGCCCTTCAAAAGATCCTTTCTGATTATGGGGAGGTAACAGGCCAATTGATTAACCTGGAAAAGTCATCAATTACCTTTGGAGCCCAGGTATAGAGCAGTCTTTAAAGACAATTATTGCTACTAGGTTGGGTATTTTAAAGAAGGAGGAGCAGGTACCTATCTGGCCTACCTGAGTGCTTTAGTGGATCCAAAGTGGAGATGTTAAGCTACATTCATGATAGAATGAAAGGTAGAATGTCCGGTTGGTTTGTAAGGACCTTGTCCCAAGGAGGAAAGAGATTCTGCTCAAGTCGGTGGCTATGGCAATGCCAGTGTTTGCTATGTCCTGCTTCAAGCTCCAAAGAAAAACTTGCGAGAATTTATCTTCAGCTATGTCAGCATTTTTGGTGGGATTCAACCCAAAAACAAAAAAGAAAATGCATTGGATTTCATGGGAAAAGCTTTGCTTACCAAAACACGCGGCGGACGGGCTTCAAAGATATTCAAATATTCAATCAGGCTCTTTTGTCTAAACAAGCTTGGAGGATGCTGCAAGACAAGGATTGCTTATTTGCACGTTTTTTCAAAAGCAGGTATTTTCCTGATTACGATTTCTTGAGTGCAACTCTTGGCCATAGACCCTCCTTTGCATGGAGAAGTATCCTTCATGGAAGGGATCTCCTAAAAAGAAGGGCTCAGACAGATGATAGGAGATGGAGCTCAACCTTTGTATGGTCATCTAGGTGGTGCTGGATGGGATCATGAGAGCCCCTCTTATGAAAAACGTTCTGTTTGATTTGGATCTTATGGTGAAGGACTTACTGGATATCACTAATCAAACTTGGGACTTGGCTAAGTTGCAATATCATTTTACCCTATGGATGTGGAACTAATTCTCAAGATTAAACCTGTTATGTCTTCAGAGGATTATTTGATTTGGGAACACACTAAGAGTGGTGCGTATTCTGTCAAGTCTGGTTACTGGGCAGCTTATCAGAGAGAAAAAATTGATCTCACTAACAGAAGCTTTGATGCAACCCTCACTTTTACCCATCAAGAATCAGATTTGGAAGATCACACTGCTACCAAAATCCGTAATTTCTTTGTGGAAAGTAGTGAGTGGAGCTATTCCTGTTGCTGATAAAATGTTACGAGAGGGATGAAGGTTGATTCTAGATGCCAAAGCTGTGGTTTGGAAGGGGAATCAGTCAATCATGTGCTTTTCTCATGCACAGTTGCTAGACAGGTTTGGGCTCTGTTTAATTTTCCTGTCCCATGCAATGGGTTTGATTCTGAATCAGTTTTCCAAAACATCTTTTATCTACTGTTGGTGAGCAAAAATTTGAAATATCCTGTGGAAGTTAGAACAGCATTCCCATGGTTTTAATGGCAGCTTTGGAAAAACAGAAACTTATTCTCGTTTGAAGGCAGAAGAAGATTTTGTGCTTCTAGAACAGTAGCCAAGATATAGAGATAATGCTTCCCAGTGGTTTTCATGCGCAGTCCTTTAACCGTTTGCAGATGCAGTAGTTGAGAGGTCAAATGCGGCTTTGGGGAAAAATGTTGGTCTCCTCGATCCAGGTTGGATAAAATGCAACCTAGGGTCATCATGGGATAAAGAAACGAGTACAGGAGGAGCTGCTTGGGTTTTAAGGAAACGAGAAAGGGGAAACTCTTATGCATAGTCGAAGATCCTTTGCTTCAGTTTTTAGCAAGATGGATGCCAGTCTTCTATGTTGGTTATGGGCAATTGAAAGTATGAAAAAGTCTAAACTTTGATAAGATTGTTTTTCGCTTCTGAGGATTCGGCTCTTTTGGGAGCTGTTCAAAGACCTCCAGCTTGGCCTTCTTTCAAGTTTCAGTCTCGTTCTGTAGGTAATGCCCTGGGAAGTTTTTTTGAAGTGGAAAATGTTGTTAGAAGAAAGAAGCTCTAATCTTGTCGCTCATCTAATCGCAAAGAGTGTTACAAGAGAGGATCGCCGTCAATCTTATGTAGCAATCGGGTATCCCATTTGGCTTCATAACCTTTTTGTCTCTGATTGTGCTTCTATTCGTTTATAGAGCTTTTCAGGGTGGCTATTTTGATTGCCCTTGCTTCTTTTTTTGTATGCTGGTTAGTGGGTGCTTTCTGTAAAGATAAAACAGCTAACATCCTTTCTAATATATATTATTCCAGTGAAAAAAAAAAAAAAAAAGTAAGGCGTTACAAAAAAGTTCTTATTCGAAGGCTCTCTCCAAATGGCTAATTCTGGAGAAGAACGCGTGATCGACGCCGTTGACCACCGTGGATTCGACGCTAAAATATTTAATACCGGTAGATGGAGAGCTGCATGGTTCATAATCAGTAAGCTCTATATTGCTCTGTTTCTCAAGCCAAAGCTTGTCCCAATGATGGAGAAAGCGCATACAGCTCTTATAGGCTTATTCCAGAATTTTAAAAGACATTCGGAACACATGTCTCATATAGAAACTATGTATACGGAAAAAAAAATAGAAATAAAGAGTTATACAAAACAGACAAGAAAATTCAAATTCTGCAGTCCAAGTGTTATAACATTGAATATATATATATTTCAAATGTATTTTGATATTCTGTAAATTGTAAGGCGTTACGAAAAAAGTTCTTATTTGAAGTCTCTCTCCAAATGGCGACTACTGGAGAAGAATGCGTGATCGACGCCGTTGACCACCGTGGATTCGACGCTAGAAGATCCAAGACCGGTAGATGGAGAGCTGCATGGTTCATCATCGGTAAGCTCTATCTTAATAATCACGAGCTGCTCTGTTTCACAATTTTTTTTAGACCTCCTTCGTTAAATCTCTCTCTTGAGGACATTTTCTTGGCAGGTGTGGAGGTGGCGGAGAGGTTCGCGCACTATGGGATCGGATCAAACTTGATAAGTTACTTGACCGGACCACTTGGTCAATCTACGGCTGTCGCCGCTGCTAATGTCAACGCTTGGTCGGGTATTTCCACTATTCTTCCTGTTCTTGGAGCTTCTGTCGCTGACGCATTTCTTGGTCGGTACCGAACAATTATCATTGCTTCTCTTATCTACGTACTGGTTCGTCTCATTCCTTTTTTTTCTATTAGGCGAAGGAATTGTATAAAATCATATTAAGATACTATTGAGAAGTAGAAACTGACTTGAGCATAATTTGAATTTTGATGACAGGGACTGGCATTTCTGACATTATCTGCATTTATGATTCCCAACACTGCTGAAATGACCTCTTCACCTTCGTCTTTTGTCAATGCACTCTTCTTCTTTTCTCTATATTTGGTGGCTATTGGACAAAGTGGTCACAAGCCTTGTGTTCAGGCTTTTGGTGCTGACCAGTTTGATGAGAAGAACCCGCAAGAGAATAGGGACAGAAGCTCTTTCTTCAATTGGTGGTTTCTTACTATATGTGCAGGAATCAGCCTGGCGATTTTAGTGGTTGTTTACATCCAGGAATTCGTTAGCTGGGCGCTTGGATTGGTATCCCATTGTGTGTTCATGGTGATCTCTCTTGTTCTTTTTCGTGTTAGGAGAGAAAGTTATAGGTACAGTAAAAAGAAGACAAGAAGAAGAAACCAACCCTTTTACAAGGATAGGTAGAGTCTTTCTTGTAGCATTCAAGAACCAAAGATTGAGTTCCTCAGAAATTTGCAAAGTTGAGGCTTGAGGGCAAAATCCATCTCAAGATTCTCCAGAGGAGCTGAGGTATGTTTGACATATAGCAATCATAGGTGTTATGTTGCATACTTGCTTGATTTATAATTTAAATACACCTTCTTGTGACAGTTTTCTCAACAAAGCATTGCTTGTTCCCAATGATGGAGATATGGCATTGCAAGTCTAGAGATGTAGAAGATGCCACAGCTCTTGTCAAGCTTATTCCAGTATGGCTTACACTCTGTCTTACGCCATACCATAACGCACAATACATGACTTTCTTCACAAAGCAAGGTGTCACAATGGAAAGAACAAATTTTTCCTGGTGTAGTGATCCCACCTGCTTCTCTTCAGGCCCTGATCAGCTTATCAATTTATAGTCTTTTGTCCCATCTACGACCGTGTTTTGGTCCCAATGGGAAAGTCAATAACCAAAGACCCTTGTGGAATCACAACTCTCAAAAGAATTGGAACTGGAATGTGTACTAGCAACTCTCACTATGGTGGTTGCAGCTCTAGTTGAGTCAAAACGGCTCAAGACTGCAACCGAACACGGGCTTATAGACCAACCGAACCAGCTCTTCCAATGTCGATCTGGTGGTTATTCCCTCAGTATATATTGCTGGGATTAGCCGACGTGCACGCTTTAGTGGGTATTGCAAGAGTTCTTTTATAACAAGTTCCCACTGAGCATCGAGAAGTATCGGTATGGCTCTTTACTTAAGTGTGTTAGGCGCGTTGGAAGCTTATTGAGCAGACGTACTTATCTCTCTGATCGATCTTGGCCACTGGAGGAGACGCTAGAGACAGCTGGTTCAATAGTAATCTGGAACAGAGCCCATCTCGATTACTTCTACATTGGTTACTCTGCCGTTGCTAGCGCCCGTTGGTTCTTTACGTTCCTATTCATTTCCAGGTCGTACATCTATCGTCGTGTGGAATAAATGTCAGTTTTAACTATACCTCTGTTTGTAGCCCTATAAATGCTAGCGCCGGCTCTATTACCAAAATAACTGTAAGCAACATAAGATATTTCTGAAAAGAGATTTTTTTTGTGGACATGAACGAAGACATTCTTAAACGTGAGGCGTGTGAGCTTTTATCTTTAAATAATTTTAGACAAACTCAACATTTCACGCGACTTTTGAAAAGAAAGGAAAAAACAAACTAACATAATTCCTACAATAATTAAAACATATTTAATATTATCAGAACCAATCAATCCCATATGCAATGGCTATCACCGGCTCCTCAGCTGTAGATGAGCTCGGAGATACCACTGACGGTTCTCTCAGTAACGAGGAAATAACACTGGTGGATGGAGATCCGCGAGGCTCATCATCGCGTAAGTAAGCACAGTTGAGTTCCTTACTCACGACACTCACTCACCACCGTATAACATTTGATAATTCTATTTGTTTGTATAATATTTTTGTAGGTGTGGAGATGGCGGAGAGCGATTCGCTTACTTCGGGATATCGTCAACCTAATAATGTACTTGACCGGACCATTAGGTGAGTCAACAGCTACAGCGGCAGCAAATGTTCAATGCTTGGATTGGAACGGTTCGTTTATGCCACATACTCGGAGGCTTTATCGCTGACGCGTTTCTCGGTCGTTTCCGCACCATCGTCATTGCATCTTCTCTATATATCTTGGTATATAAAATTACTCTCTCTCAAAGACATTTCTATTAGTTACCAGAGGTTAACTGTAGTTTAAATAAGATGTGTATATATGAAAACGATATGATACACTTGGAACGAGAAAAATAACAGGGTAAGTATGAGAAGAGTTCCAGGCTGTTAGTCCTTGTTGCGCCAGTGTAACTCCGTACAAACAATCCATACATGTATTTCTTTCGGAAATCTTTGATTGAGGTACCATTTATTGTATCTGTTCAATTAATTCATAATCTATAGCTCTTACGATCGCTTTCTTGATATTCAGTATGTTAGCAATATTATGTGCGTCTGGCTTGGTTTACACATATTCTCGGGAATTTGATATATTAAGTATTATGGAGCAAGATGATTTGTTAATCCAAGTATAACGAATAGAATAAAGAGATAACTAGATCTTCTTTGACGAGAGTGTTAGGTCGTGACTGTAATATTAATGCAAAAGAGTTTCGTTCGTATCATACTGTATTTGTGATAATCTTTTAATACGTGTCGTATGCTGAGCTT
>JALLKC010000047.1:0-13217 GCA_024034495.1 Camelina laxa | reverse complement strand
AACTACCGAGTTGCGTTATCCGAACTTGGGAAAAAATAGCGTACGCCGTGGTAATTCAGCTCGTAAGCTCAGACCCTATTTCCAGTCGCATACAATCGCGGTCTTGACCAACCAACCTCTGCGCCAAATTCTCCATAGCCGGGACATCAGGCCGCATGGCGAAGTGGGCAGTCGAGTTGAGTGAGTACGATATCGAATATCTGGGCCGAACTTGCATGAAGTCTCAGGGTTTAGCGGATTTCATTGTCGAGCTGCCTCAACATTTCACCTCTCCGACTTCAAACGAGGAAAACGTATATTGTACGTCGACGGAGCCTCGTCACAGCACGGATCAGGAATCGGGATCCGTCTGACATCCCCCACCGGAGAAGTCGTCGAGCAGTCGTTCCGCCTCAATTTCGCAGCCACCAATAATGAGTCAGAGTATGAAGCCTTACTCGCCGGAATGAGACTCGCAGCAGGGATCGGCGTAAAAAGGCTTCACGCTTACTGCGATTCCCAGCTCGTCGCCAGTCAATACAATGGCGAGTACGGCACCAAGTGCGGCCGCATGGACGCATATCTGAGAATAGTTAAGGAGCTCGCACAAGAGTTCGATCACTTCGTGATCGACAAAATACCTCGAAGCGCCAATGCTCCCGCGGACGCTCTGGCCGTCCTAGCGTCAACCTCAGATCCGGACTTACGCCGGATAATCCCCGTCGAAAGTATTTCAGTAAGTAGCATTGATGCCGGGGCACAAGTTAACATCATATCTGCCAACCCGGAGGAATATGCCGACCTCGACGCTGCGACACAACCTAACCATGAGGCTGAACCCGTCGCCGAGCCGGCTGACTGGCGCCAGGAAATACGTCAGTACATCACTGGAGGAGTAGTCCCGGCGGACAAATGGCAATCTCGGCGCCTTAAAAGAAAGCGGCACAGTACGTTATGGTCGAGGGACGCCTTTACCGTTGGAGCGCGGCCGGCCGGCATATTACTACATTGCATCTCAGCAGAAGAGGCCCAGCAAGTAATGCAGGAAACGCATGAAGGAGCCGGAGGAAATCATTCCGCGGACACGCCCTAGCACTAAAAATCAGAAAGCATGGAATATACTGGCCGACCATGGTCGGCGACTGCGAACAGTTCGCCACGAAGTGCGAAAAATGTCAGAGACATGCGTCAGACATACACGCTCCGGCAGAATTACTCTCAACGACAACAGCGCCGTACCCGTTCATGATGGGCAATGGATATCGTTGGACCACTACCCGCTTCGCACGAAAAAAAATTTCTTCTTATATTGACTGACTACTTCACCAAGTGGGTTGAAGCTGACTCTTATAAGAAAATCCAAGCGAATGAGGTCCAGAATTTTGTGTGGAAAAATATAATATGCCGACACGGATTACCTTACGAAATCGTAACGGATAATGGGTCGCAATTCATATCAAAGAAATTCGACGATTTCTGCGCAAGTTGGCGCATCCGGCTCAGTAAGTCAACCCCGAGGTACCCTCAGGGAATGGCCAGGCAGAGGCGACCAACAAGACGATCTTAAATGGCTTAAAGAAGCGACTCGAAGAGAAGAAAGGCCTTTGGGCTGACGAGCTAGATGGCGTATTATGGTCCCACAGAACAACTCCACGAAGAGCATCAGGACAAACACCCTTTTCGTTAGCTTATGGCCTGGAAGCAATGGCACCAGCCGAAGTAAGCGTCGGCAGTTTACGCCAAACCATGCTAGTCAAGGATGCCGAGCTAAATGATGAAATGCTCTACGACAGCCTCGACGAGATTGAAGAACTACGAGATCGCGCTTTGCTCCGAATTCAGAATTACCAACAGGCGGCAGCCCGTCACTATAACAAAAAAGTCAACCTGCGATCTTTCGACGAGGGAGACCTCGTTTTACGCAAGGTATTCGAGAATACCACCGAACTCAATGCTGGAAAACTTGGTGCGAAATGGGAAGGGCCATACCAAGTATCCAAGGTCGTCCGCCCCGGCGTCTACGAGCTAATTACTATGTCCGGCGAGGCAATCCCGCGGTCCTGGAATGCTGGCAACCTTAAACGCTATTTCTATTAAGAAGTTTATATTTTATGCATATTTCTATTTCCACCTAGGAGTGTTTAATATCTATGTAATCTGAACTACGGTCGGCTTGATCCTCCTTAAAAAAAAAGGGAGGTACGTAGGCAACCTGAAAAGGTGCAGCCACTACTTATGAATGCAATTTTCTTTGGTGAATCTCTGCGCCTCTTTATTCAGGCATATTGACTTGCAAAAATTGACAAATATCGTACAAGCAACAACGAGTAAAAAAAAAAAAAAAAAAAAAAAAAAAAAATATATATATATATACATATATCCAAACAAGGTCGGCAATTTGGCCAGTTGTTCCGACTAAAACAAGATAATAATAAATTGCACCCCGCACGAAGTGTAAATCGTAAGCCGAGCTCCAACCATTGCTCGCAAATAAACCAAGGCCGATGAGCAAGATAAGCCGCCACCAGCGCGCAATCTCTTCAGTCCAAGGTAGGGAATAAGCCGAGCTTTAACACGCGAATCCAACGCTTCTCGCTCCCGAAATCTAGCAGCCTCATCCTGCAAAAGCAGGCCCAAAAAAAAAAAGGGGGGTTCCGAACAAAAACTTTCGGCTCGACATAATAAGATGAGAGACGTCTCACTGTTGAGGATAACCCAAATAAAATAAAAGCATCTGAAAATAAGACCCGCAGAGCGGGTAAAGTGTTCAACAAAAAATAAATGTTACGACCAACCATAAGTCAAGAGTTCCGAGAATAACAAGTAACCCAACACAGGGGTACCAAAAAAAAAAACGGTTCGACAACCGATAGAAACACAGAATACGCCGAACACCCTCAGCGATTCTCGCGAACTTCACGACTGTAGATACGAACTCGGTCACGGAGCCAGAAAGGCATTGCACGGAACTTCCCGAACCCAAATCGCTCCCAATCCTCTGGCCCAGCCTCCAATTTCCTCATCCCCATCTCGAGATCCATAATCTGCTTGACCAGAAACTCGTGCTGGCGACGGTAGGCCCGGTGCTGAGTCTCGATCTACCATAAACAAGAAAGAAAGAAGCAAAATAGTTAAAAGGTCGAACCAAACGGTGGAAAACTCAATACGACGAACTAACCGTCCTAAACCAGCCGACCGCCAGACGCCTTTCGTCGGGACTCAAGGACTGAAGGAACTCCGCCGGAATCTCAGCACACCCGGTACGAAGTTCCGCGGCAATGGTCGAAACGGGGGTGACGCAGCAGCAACCGGTGGGCTTCTCCATGGGAAGAACAGGTCGTTGGGACGAGCTTCAACGAATCGACCCGACCCATCGCTAGGCTGAGCCGGATCGACACGCACCGGCGACGGAGAACGACTAGTACGAGGACGACCAAAGACGATCCGCTCACCACGATTCACCGGAACCCATTCCCCCGAGTCTTCGGAGTCACTCATCGTCAAAACGGAGAAAGAGCAAGGCGAGTACGAAGCAAAGAAAGATATTGAGCAAAGCCAAAAATAAAAAAAAGGTGGAGAGAAGGTTGCGTGATCCACTCTCCCCCACCCACGCCTCCCCTTATATAGCGAATACAAGATAGCCCTGAAGCGACACGACGGTTACCCGTCCACTTTCCCGCATTTAATGAACCTCCCTCCTCCACCAACCAACGCCTCGCAATAAAAATCGTGCCACACGCAACATCCACACCCGGTAATGATGAGAAACGCCTTGGAAAAGCAATTCACCATTTAAACCAAGCATTTAATGTAGTGAAGCCGAAGAGTCCAAGAGTCGCAGCCAATTAACGCATTGATCCTCCAGCTCGTCAAAAAGGGGGGGACTATGGCAAATCCTAATTTTGCCTATGTCTCGCCCCAGCTCGTCAAAAAGGGGGGGACTATGGCAAATCCTAATTTTGCCTATGTCTCGCCCCAGCTCGTCAAAAAGGGGGGGACTATGGCAAATCCTAATTTTGCCTATGTCTCGCCCCAGCTCGTCAAAAAGGGGGGACTATGGCAAATCCTAATTTTGCCTATGTCTCGCCCCAGCTCGTCAAAAAGGGGGGGACTACGGCAAATCCTAATTTTGCCTAAGTCTCGACCCAGCACGTCAAAAAAAAAAGGAGACATATATAAATCGCAATGTTAAAATTCTATAGGCATAAACGCCCATCATCATCATTCACGTCCAACAGGAAGGTAGTAGAAACAAACCTACCTCAAAACATTCAAGTTTTTTTTAAAAAAAAGGGGAACAGTAAGTGATGCGTAAAATAAGTCTTAAAAGCCACAAACGGCATAATTTCAAAAGCCACGCAGGGCTTATTCCGGCGCAATTTCATCCTCGCCTTCAGGAGCGGTGACTGGATCAGAGGCTAGCGGGTCCCTCACACCTGCATCGCTGACGAGCCCGGCAATTTGAATACTACGACCCTCCGAAGTCGAAGCCACAGCAGCGTCCGCCAAAGCAAGGCCGGTCACAATGTCGCGTTCCGGCGTCCCCTGCCTCGTCAACTGAACATCAACATTGGGAGCTTGTTCTCCAGTGTCAGGCAGATCGGGTTCCACCACCTCGGCGGTAGCAGACGGCATGTTCGAGCCGTACTCGTCAAAATCGACGATCTCATCATAGCCAGGAATACGCCGAGGATTAGCCGCAACACGCTCAGTAGTCGGAGTCACCACATACCCGTCATTAACAAGAGGAGTGATCTCGATGCCGTCCACAACATTATCCCAAAAAGCCGAACCGTCAGTGACAAATTGGATCGTCTTAGCAGGGATAGGGCAACCATCAGCCACAAGATCTTCGACCTGCTTCAAGATACCATTCGCCTGAGCCTTCATCATCATTGGATTGAAAGCCCGCCTCACATCCCAAATATGCTGACGATTTTGGTCCGACCGATCGCGGTAAACGTCCCTCACCTCGTGGCGTATCTCCTCGGCTCTCTTCTCGACCGCAGCTTTTAGTTGACGATCAAACCCTTCAGCAGCCTGTCGAACGGAAGTTTCCAGGCGACTGACGTCGGCGCAAGAACGTTCCAACGACCCTTGCAGTTGGCGGTTCTCTTCCTTCAGACGGTCAAACTCTCGCCAAGCCTTAGTCGATTCGGATCGATACTTGCTAACCTGGCTCTGGCAATCTTTCAGTCCAGCCTCGGCAAGGGCGGTTTCACGTTCGGCAGCCTTAAGCCTACGCTCGTAGCGACAAACCATCGAGTACATCGACCCCGCAGACTAAGACAAAATCAAACAACGTTAAAAAAAAAAAAAAAAAAAAAAAAATATATATATATATATATATATATATGTAGAGAAAAAAATGTAAACCTGGAGATGATGCCGAGCCCATTCGTCAAACGCGTCATCCTCCCTCAAATCCCCCTCAGAACGATCACCCGGCACTTTAGAAACCTCGCGAATGAGAGATCCACATTCCCTTTTGTCAGACAGAAAAGGGGTGTCCTTCGCGTAGCGAAAGTGCAGAAAGTAGGAAGGCTGGACGCCTTTGTCCTTCGGATCCAGCGAGGAGGTCTTGAGTCTTTTAGACCCAGCGACCGCATCAGAACCAGCCGGAACCTCTTTGCGCTTACCAGAATCCCCTATCGGGTCAGACAAATTTTTTGAAGAGGAACGCTCCTTGTCAACTGTGAGGTCGATCGGAACGATGTCCTTATCTCGCCGAACAGACTCACTGTTTTTCCCCTTGTCCCGCGAAGATTTGTTACCTTCGGAGGATCGACTACCCGAGGCACCCCCAGCGCGAGAACCCTGAATGGATGATTGGTCAACCAGACTCTTCTTCAGAGCCAACTGCAGCTCCTTCTCTTCTGCGGCATTCTTCTTCTTCGAAGCCGGCTTGCCGGAGTATTTGGGAACGCCCAATTTCACCATCCTTGCTTGACTAGCACCCCCTATCATCATAAACCAAGATCCTCAGCAGAACATAAATGACAAACCAATGGAACGAATATCGGCTAGCACATCGGAACAATACCTTTCGATGGTTTCCTCCCCCTGGTATGGTCTAGCTGCGGAATAGTCCTCCAATCAAGAACCGTCTGCCTCCTTAGTAGATCGCGAACCTCAAAGAAGTTAGGAATTGGCGGGTCAGCAGATTTATCAACCAAATCTGGAAGTCAACAAAAATAAAGGCAATTAACGATCAACAATCAGAACAAATGGAAAAGGATAAAGGTCACCCAAGAAGCTACCAGGGGACAAATTCCATTCAGTCTTAAAACCTATCGACATATCCTCTACCAAAGCTTCGTCAACCTTAGCATAAAAGTATATGTTCATCCAAGTATGGGTCTTTGATGGCGGGTGATCCATCAGCTTGTATCCAGGCGTAGCACTAGCATACCAAATGCCATTAAAACCTTTCTGCCTAGTAAAACGCATCATGTCCTCAACAAAGTAAGCAGTCAATTTGACCCCGCATTGGTCAGCGAGGTGTTTGAGGCCGACCATATTACGAATAGTATGGACGGTAAGCTGCGTGATAGCGATCTGACGGCGCCAACAATATTCCATCAGGAAGGCTGGAATCGGAAAGCGGAGACCTCCCTTAGTAAAAAACGGCTCGTATAAACTAATAAATCCGTCAGGACACTTAAATACACGCTCCTCAGGAGCCGGACATACAACAGAGACACGCCGGGGAGAATTACAGAAGTCAGCCATCGCGCAGAGCGAATCAGCATCGCAAAGTGACTCTCCCGAGTCGAAAGGCGCGTCCGGATAATCGATCCCTTCAGCAATCTCGATCTCATCATCAAGAGAAACGTTGTTGGACGAATGATCAGATCTAGCTTCATCGCGAGAGCTAGGCGAACCACCATAACCAGTTCTATCAGGACCAAAATCGTCCACCTCCGGTTTAACTGGAACCCTAGAAGAAACGAAGGGTTCCGGGCCAACCCTGGGTACCGAAGGACAGTTCAAAGACTCCACCCTCCTACTCCGTCTACAGAGCTTAGGCATATCAGCCGAAGCTCCGGAATCAGACGAATCGGCAGCCCGCAATGGCGGACTAGCCTCAGAAGAACCGGATGACGAACGCT
This sequence comes from Camelina laxa, assembly GCA_024034495.1. Lineage (NCBI taxonomy): Eukaryota > Viridiplantae > Streptophyta > Magnoliopsida > Brassicales > Brassicaceae > Camelina > Camelina laxa. The sequence goes on along the minus strand of JALLKC010000047.1, from coordinate 6,126 downwards.
CATTTAAAAATTCCTCACAAGAACTCGACATCGAAATCGAATAGGCAATTACAACAACAAACCCAGTGGGGAGCAAGTAAAAGCTACACTAACAACCTATAGACAACTAAGGAAGAAGAAAAAAGAGAAGGGTTCTAATAAAAGGAGAAAGACGAGTTACCTTGACCTTTGCGGCTGGAGAAGAACTGAAGAAGGCACCCCAAAAAGTCTCCTTTTATAAGCAGTGGAAAAAGAAACCCTTAAAGCGATGTGGGCGCGGATCGACGCAACCCTAGGAAACGACGTTTCATTTCCTCCTCCCCTTAACCAAATGAAGGGGATTAGATCGACATTCCAATAACGGGCCAGACTCAATATTTCCCGAAGCAAGCTCATTGGCCCAAGGCTGTCCACAATGAACTAAGGGGGGGACAATTGTTGGATATGGGTTTCACCCAGCCTTAACAGGCTTTCCTATAGGCCCGTTATCGAAATAGTCACCCCGAAGTCTAGGAGCGAAGTCTGACCAAAACCCATTTGCCGGGCCGACAAAGCTTCCAGAAGGCCCAATTGAGACGGACAGCCCAGCAAGTGACGGCCCGAATAGGAACGATCACCGACTTTGCTCAAAAGACAATCCCACATCGACTCCGAGGCATAAAGTGGAACATCCCATCAGCTATAAATAAGGAGAGAGCGACTTGCAGAAGGCAGGTGACGTCTAGCAAGAGTCAGGAAATAATCCGATTCTAAAGCTATAGTTCAGTTAGTCATTTTGAGAAATACAATTCTCTGTAATTCGCCGATCGGCTTATAACGGTTACATTGTAGTTCGACGATCTTTGACTATTTAAATAAAAGTTCCTTGTTTCGTCCCCTTTATTCTATCATCCCCGAGCTAGTAGATACTTTAGATCAACAAATGTCTTTCAAGAAACTGAGACCAAAGCGCCTTGATTGTTCATAGTTAAGCAATTGAAAAAACTGGGTTTCATTGTCTTTTTTGAGACCAATGATTTGATCATTCTTAGTTAAGCAGAAGTTGTGTTGTAAGTTTCCAACTTGTAAGTTTAGCCTTTATAAAAAACCATTGTTATCAAATATATGCTGGGAATCTATTTCAATAAGGGGTGGTGGCGCAGTTGGCTAGCGCGTAGGTCTCATAGCTATTGAGTGATCCTGAGGTCGAGAGTTCGAGCCTCTCTCACCCCATTCTACTATTTTTAGTGCTTGTCCTCCTAATTTCAGACGAAGTCGCAATTCCTTTTTTATTCTTGGAGCTTTGGAACTGAAACCCATTTCCAAATTCCAATCACTAATAAGAAAGCCTATTTTTAAACCCCAACAGGTTTGATACATTAAACTAAATATTCAAACAAAAAAAAATGAATTCTAAAAGTTCCTTTTCCCCTTCACTACAACAACAATCATCTTCCTCCACTTGCTTCTTTAATGCTTTCTCTTTTGCAAGAGCTATTCTAAATATCACAAGCCAGGAGGGTTGAAGTTGAACAATGTATATATATAGAGATTCACATTGTCAATGTCAAAAAATTTGTGTTTCTAATCATCTACTGGTGCTATTAGCAGTCTTGTTCTTGCTTACATCCGCAAGCTCTTCAACAAGTTTCTTCTCCTCTTTGCTCAATCTCTTAGGTATCTCCACTTGCACCCTCACCAACTGATCCCCTCTCATATTACTCTTGTTCAGTACTGGAACACCCTTTTTCGCCATCACAAGCGTCGTGCTGGGTTGTGTCCCTGCTGGTACTTTCAAATCTACTGTCCCATCCACTGTTGGTACTTTCAGTGTTGTCCCTAAAATCGCATCGATATACGATATCTTGCAAGTGTAGAGAATATTTGTATCGTCTCGTTTCAAAACCGGGTCTGGTATAACTTCTATAACAACAAACAGATCTCCCGGTGACCCGCCTCTCTTCCCTGCATTGCCTTCTCCTCTCACTCTTAACCGGCTACCTGAATCAACCCCGGCTGGTACTTTGAGACTTATCCGTTTCGTCTTCCTCACGCGTCCGTCTCCAGAGCAAGTACCACACGGTGTCGAGATCTCTCCAGTACCGTTACAGGCAGAACAAGTCGTGACTTGTTGGAACACGCCGAGAGGAGTTCTTGCCGATGAAACCACTTGACCTTGTCCGCCACACGTGGTGCATTTGGTCGGTGTGGTTCCAGGTTTTGCACCTGAACCATCGCAAGTCCCACAGCTCTCGAGCCGAGATATCTCTATCTCTTTCTCCATCCCAAAAACCGCTTCTTTGAAGTTCAAGATTAGCGAGTAATACTCATCTTGACCATCCACGGCTCTGCTTCTTGAACCTCTACCCATTCCACCTCCTCCTCCCCCACCGAAGCCTTCAAATAGTGACTCGAATAAATCGAACGGATTACTGAAATCCTAATGAAAGTTAATATAGAAAAAAACAAAACCAAGAAAGTGATCAGAGAGTTGGCTTCGAGTATCAATAAAGAATAAATCTGTAAATCATGAACAACATACCCCCATGCCTCCCATACCACCAGCGCCTTTAACTCCGGCCTCACCAAACCTATCGTAAAGAGATTTCTTTTCATCATCTGATAAAACCTGCAGAACAAACTTTTGTTCTTTAGTCAACAGAAACCTAAAAAGGTTAAAAAAATATATCTAGAAGTTTGAAGTTGCATAATAGAAACAAAGGAGAAGTTGGGGTTTCATTTCACCTCATATGCATTACTTATCTCTTTGAATTTCTCTTCTGCGCCAGGATCCCTGTAAGCACATAATAAACATGTAAACAAGATGGTGGTAACAATTTTCTAACTTAGAAGTATCAGTCTTTAAGGCAAAGAAGACTGATACTTCTATATTTCAGTTTCTAAAGCATTTCGTATTTCGCTAATGCCTATGAGTTTTGAAGGTACCTGGTTCTCCCAATCTGTGGAACAACATAATCTACATTCTAAGTTTTGCAGGCATTCTTGTTTTTGGCATATCTTACACTTTCCTAACAGAGATCAAGCTTCTTATCTTGTACTTGAGTATCGATCCTAATTCCTATCCTCTTGTTGTCAAGATATACAGCACCAATCTTCATCAAATGAAGGTTTTTTCACTTACTTGTTCACATCTGGATGGTAATTCCTAGCCAGCTTCCGATAAGCTGAAACAAGAGCAAGAAAGAGCTAATCAGTGTCATCATGCAAATCATCCATATACAAGGAAGTTTCTCCCATTTAGAAAAACAGAAACGTACCGCTTTTGATCTCAGATTTGGTTGCATTTTTTGAAACACCGAGAACCGAATAGTAATCCTAGAGTTGGACACAATCATTAAAAAGCAAATCAAGATCATAATAAGTAGAGAAGCTGAGATAAACACGTTCTTCAAAGGGAAGAAAATAGGAACACATACTGCATCAGCTCTAACAGTGAAACGAGATCCTCTGCGAGGATGCATATTACTGGACATTCCCGTCATTGACAAGAAAGGCAAGGACCCATGTGAGAACATACTCGACTTTGAAGCTCCCAAACAATTTATTTGGTTCATGGAACTGCAAGGTTGTGAAAAGGGAAACCTTTAATGCTATTTCAGATAATATAACTCTTCCACGGAACACTCATAAATCACATAACAATAACTTTAATACCAATTCTACGAAGACTAATCTAAAGATGTGCAAAGTGAAGAAAGCAAAATCCTTTGAAAGTCTATAAACCAAACTAGTTTCAATTCATCTCTATGTCAAGAACTAAATGCAAATTTAGAGAAAACAAAATCATACTATTGTTGGCGAGTGGATTGGACTCTGGTGGGATAATAAGCTCTGACTGAAAATTGAGGACGAATACTCCATTGAGCAACACAAGTACTTCCAAATTGTATTGAAGCCATGTTTAAGCTCACTACACACTCCCTGCAAACACCAATTAGGTTAGCTAAACCCAAATCCTTGAGCAAAAACAATACAGACTTGAAAAATTCATAGATAAACATCAATTTTCAATTTCAGTTTAACATACATACTTCAAAGTTCAAACACAGAAGATATAATAAGCAAGCAAAGACCCATCACCAACACATACATAGGAGTTGTTCATCAACTAGATTTAAAAAAAAAAAAAAAAGGCAAAACATTTCTAACAAAATCCGATGTGGGTTGTTCGAAAAAACACGAGCTAGTCGGGTAAATTAATTAAGCGGCGGATTCCATACGCCGTAAATTTTGCCCAATCCAGGGTTAAAGCAAAGGAAACTGTGTGAAGACAGAGAATGAGTTCTCTCTCTATAGTGGACTAAGGTGAATCTTACCGTAATCAATGGTGGACGACGGGAGAAGGAAGAGGCGAGAGAGAGAGAGAGAGACAGATAAGAAAACTGATGATGATGAGACTTTAGACTTTGGACAAGAAGAAACGAATGAAAGGAGTTCGCTAGAAGACGTAGCCCTTTTTTTTCTTTATTATTTTTTAATTATATTATTATGAAATGAAAAAAATATATATATATATATATATATATATATATATATATTAGCCTATTAGGAAGCAATTAGGTTGTAAATTATTTTTGGAAAAAAAGTTTATACATGAATAATATGGAAATTCAGTTAAATGAAAGTGATATCTCTCTACTTTGTTGGGGTATATTATCTCTATTTTTATTTTTATATAATTTGTTAAATAGTATAATAATATTGTCTCTGTTGTCAAATTATTAATAATGTTTCTAGGATAAAATTAACATTTTTTAAAAAAAGTAATCAATAAAAATAATAATAATGTTACTTTTTGTCATTACCATTTTCATTAGAAAAAGTAAGAGCAGGAGATGATCGAATCTGTGTTATGGTACGAAACTACGAATGTATGTATATGGTTGAAAGTAAAGTAAAGCAAGGACATGTTGTATCATGTTAGATGTGTTTTGGTTTTTTGTAATGAATTCTTCGGATCACGTAATAGCTGTGAATTAGAGTTGAGATCTTGAAAATTCAAAAACTTGCATAAGTTTTTTCTTCTTCTCTCATAATGTGTTTCATTTGTGTCAGTAGTAGATTTGGTTTCCGAGCCTTGTGTCTACACAGCTTAGCAGTCTTGTTAGATCACATTCCCAATGTCTATACCTTTTCTTTGGTAATCATCTTTTGCTACTAGTGGCGATTTAGCAGTCTTGTTCTTGCTCATATCAGCAAGCTCCTCAAGAAGTTTCTGCTCCTCTTTGCTCAATCTCTTATGCACTTGCACTTCTCACCAACTGATCCCCTCTCATATTACTCTTGTTTTAAAATCAGCACTCCTTTTTCGCCATCACCACCGCTACTTTCATTGTCGTCCCTAGAATTGTATCGTTATAGGAGATATCTTGCAAGTGTAGAGTATATTGATTATAGGTATCAATGTATCATCATCCTAAGACCAGGTACGGTATGACAACAACAGATCACCCGGTCACCGCCCCCACTTATCTTCTCATTCTAAATAAGCTACCGCCAGGAATCAACCCGGCCACTCTTGAGACTTATCCGTTTCATCAACAAGAGCCAGGCACCACTCCAGTGCCGTTACAGGAAGATCAAGTCATGACTTGTTGGTTCAAGTCGAGAGGAGCTACTGCTGATGAAACCACTTGACCTAGTCCGCCACACGTGGTGCATTTGGCTTTAAGAGTCTTTAAAGAATGAAACTTGAATACTTGGTTTTGGAACCATTCCCCCATGTCTTCCATTCCATCGTCTCGAATCCTAGGACTCCATCTAAGACCTTTATCTTACTTTCAATCTCATCACCACAACCTAGTTTTAATATTAATATTTCAATATCATCATCTTGTTAATAAGACGCATGGTTAATGCAGAAACAAGAAACTGATTGTTACTGTTCTGTTCTTAAGTTCAAAAAGATAACACCAAAAAGGAGGCTTAATTTAAAAGTATCTGCACAAGTGTTTCACCTCATATGCATTACTTATTTCTATAAATCTCTCTTCTGCATCAGGATCCCTGTTGCCAATAAACAAGAAGGTAGCTGACATGTTATCACTCCTATACTTTGAGTGCAATGTTGTTATCATCTCCTTCTCAAAGATAAGATGAATGAGGGTTGTTCGTTACTTACTTGGTCACATCCGGATGGTAACGTCC
>JALLKC010000046.1:0-19812 GCA_024034495.1 Camelina laxa | reverse complement strand
AAACTTGAGAAGCAAAGTTACAAGTTGGGAGGACAAAACAAAACAAGAATCATATCCCAAAAAAGGTTGTTTTGTACATGGATATAATGTGATTAAGGAGAAGACTTAAATCCAAGGATACAAATAGATTCTGATTCTGTGCAAGAAAAGAATACATAAAAAGGTAACTTTACACCATAATCTTTCCCTTTCTCCTTCTTCTTCTTCATGTCAATTTCATTAATAAAGAAACTTGTATCAATCATCATATGTTGCATGAGGGGATGCAGTACAACCAGAATCAAAAGGATCTTCAGATCCACAACAATGCCAATACTGTAACACTTTCCCAGAGTTTGGTGTATCCATTGTTCCACCTGTGTATACACTCTCAAATTCCTCTTCGTCTCCCCTAACCAAAACACCCGTAAAATTCAAATTTCTTCAAAACCCTCGATTTATAACTAACCCTAATTCCCAAATTACAGAGCAAATTTTACAAATTCAAGAAATTAAAAACCCTAAATTGTACCAGCGAAATGAGCAGTGTGGAATCTACAAGCGCGTGGGTGATTGAGGAGAGGATCGAATTGGGTTTTGCAGTTTTTGCAAGTTCTTAAGGTTTTGCTTCCGTAGAAGAAGAAGCTGCGCAACGTAAGAAGAAGCATCGTCGCGGGTTTAGTCTCGGTGTCTTGAAGCTATGGAGGGAGTGAGAGTGGTTTAGAGTTTTGGAGAAATTCAGTAGAGCTTGAGCCATCGTGTTCCCCCGTGTACCTATGGAGAAATGGAAAACAGAGAAATTGTCTAAAACAGAAAATCATTATTTTCTTATTTTCTGTTAAAACGGCTGCGTTTTAGCACCAAAGTATATATGTAAAAAAAAAAAATATGGTGTTATAGGGACGATTGTATTGAGATTTGAGATAGAGGTACAGGTTGTATAAAACATACCGGAACCAAATGAGGATTAGCCATTAAATTACTACTTTACATAACAATAAGGATCGAATCAGGAAGTTTCCTAAACTGGATATGACTTCCTTTTTCTTCAAAAGAGAAGTTTCCATATAACCTCTATTATCCCTTTTTTTCGCCTTTCTTTTGTTTAAGCACAACCGATACCGAATTAGGTTCCCGAAGAAAATCAATTAGTACAAAGAGCCTTAAGAAATTCTTACTTGAATTTATTCTTCAAGGAGATTTTAGCTTGACAATGATTTTTATTAATCTTTTCTCCTTTGACATGTTAATGATCGGTTCCTTGTTATTCTTTGCTTGTGCATGCTCTAGTTGAAGTTAGGAGAAGACAAGCTTAAATGCTGAGGAATAGAAATTATGCTCGTACTTCTGTCACGCTACTCGACCAAGACGTTCTCGAATGCCTTATTTGCTGCGAGCCCCTCAAGATCCCTACATATCAGGTTACTAGTTTCTCTTTTCTTTTTCTTTTTTTCTTGTCAGTGTAACTGTTGTTGATATAATTAAAGTATTCCAGACTTATTGATAACACACCAAGTGGGTTTATGTAACTCTTTTACACTTAGAACTAGGTGCTAACCCGCACACAAAATAATATGAACTTGTAATCACTTATTTTGTTATTATATTATTATGTTATTTATAATCATTTGTGATTATAAATTCAGTTTTCTTATATAATAATTTTTGTATTTTAAAAATATTTATTGAAAACCTTTTTTAATAAAACACAGACAATAACAATGAATAAAATTGTTTAAATCTTTGTCAATAAATGACATCCTTGCTATAGTCCTGAAATAAGTAAAAAGATGTCACCAAGTTTATATGATAAGAAAAAATGTTGACATGTGTTGTAGTACACATATCTCCAATACAAAATATCTTAATAAAAGATTCGTGTGTAACCCTATATTGACCGGTAGATGGATTTAGTCCAAAGTTTTGAATGATTTTCCATGACTCCTCAGACTCCATTCTCAAAATTTATGATCAAATCTTTTTTTTTTAAGGGCAGCTTCCATTCTATCACCCTATAGGTTTAGCAAAAGAAATTGTTTAATAAAACAATAATGAGAAAAAAACCTTAATTTTTATATATGGAAAAATGACATACAGCTTCATCCATTAAGAGGAATTCCAAGGAATCACCGGCAGTAAACGAATTACCAAAGATTGCCTCCAGATATGTAGAATTTTGACACGTATAGACCATGAATTCTTAAAAGGCTTCAGCGTTTTCAAATACTTGGCTTCAGTGTTTTCAAATGCGTGAAAAGTAATGGTAAGACTAACATGTTTGGAGCTATATTTTCTAATAAATATTTGTGTGTGAGATTCGATGACGGTGTGAAACAGAATAGAATCTATATACTTATTTAAGCAACCCTTTAAACAAATAACCCTATTCCATATAATATATTACACAAAATGCCATTATATTTTAACACAAAATATAATAACAGATCTTAAATTAAATTTATTGTAACTTGTTAAATGATTATCCAATAAAATAGTAATTATTAATTTATTAGATTACAAGAAATCATTGATATAATTTCGTAATTATTTAATAAAATAATAATAAATTATTACGAAATTATGTAATAAAATAATTAAAAAAGATTCTTTTATTTTCAGAAATCTTAGGAAACAATAACAAACTATTTAGAAAATTATAAAACTTAAATTTATATATAAAACTAAATTAAATATTTACATAACAAATAATTAATAATAACAAATATATATTAAAATTAGGATACAATATTGTTTATATTTTAAAAATATATCTATATACTTATTTAAGCTATGTTGTTAAAAATTTTAACCAGTTCTGATGTGACATATTACGAAAATACTATATAATAACTAACAAAATAAAAGTTTAGATTTGTTTAACAAAAATAATAAAACTCTATTTATTGTTTCATAAATCTTAGAAAATAATAACAAACTATTTAATTGGCTAAAACTTAATTATTTATACACAATATTCACTATATAAACAATACTAAGTGTATAATGTTGATAATATTTAACCTAATTGTAATATTCACCTATAAAATTAATATACAACATGTTTATACCAATAACTTCAATTTGTAAATTTGGTATATTAAGATCTCTAAATACGATCACGGGGCAATACATGTTTTGTTGGATTTTTTTGGCTTTACCGAATGTATAATTCACGAATTTGATATTGCACCAAACCAAAATAGTAGTACCAACTACGGGTCGAAATCAAGTATGACCTTAAGTAAATTAAATATATGATTTTAATAAATGTATAGAATTAATAAATTTTTTACTATTATTTTGTAACAAAAAAAATCCAAATTTACATAAATATTTCCTCATGCTGGTAACATTATTCTACAAAATATTAACGTGTATTTATGATTCGGGTAATAAAACGGGTAATGAGACGGGTAATGAGACGGGTAACGAGACGCTCAAAATTGAATTAATATCTGATACTCGATTATTATTCATGGATAATATAATTATTATACCTTCACTCGACCTAAAGCTGCGGGTATCTTTTCGGGAAGATACAAACCGAAAAATGGTCAATACGGGTACGGTAGTAGTTCCAGGCTTACCTTTTAGTAAGTTTAATATGAATCAAAACTCACCATATAGTACTATATTATATAACATGTTAAATGAATGATACAACATAAACATAATATTAACAATAACAAAAAATATATATATCCCGCGCTGGTAGCGCGGGACATTATCTAGTTTTGTATTTATAAGGTTGAGGGTGATTATATGTTTTAAGACCGTACTCTAGTGATATTTGTGGTGAGTAGTTTTTTAAAGATACACTTTTTTTTAATGAGTATATTCTTATTTTTGTTATGAAAATATTATGAGTATAATCTTATTGTGGTGAGTAGTTTATTTTTTTGTTAAGAGTATTTAGATTTGGTAAATCTAAGCTGTTAAACGATCAACTAATGAAAATTTAATGCTAATGGGATTTCTTTAGAAATCTTAACTGTTATATTTTAATTCGGTCAATGTATTTAACTTAACTCGATTGAGTATACATGTTACCCACGATTTTTTTTGCCTAATTAGATAATTAGGCTAGATGATTAATTATTAATTATCAATATTACCCTCCATGATTCTATCTTTTATTTAACTATTTCTAATGAAATTTGAATGTAAATTTTAACACTTTTTGAGGTTAGTTTCTTTTTTGTACTTCTCAATTAATATAATAGGATAATCATACACTAAACAACTGTTTGTGATAATAATACTAGTTCGTAAATCTCTACCGTGTACTAATGGCCATATAGCTTGTACTCCGTGCTTGAAAAAAGTTAAGTCCATCTGCCCATCCTGTCAACAATCAGTTGGGAAACAATTTCGATGCAGAGCCATGGATAAAGTCACTGAAGCAGCTATTGTGCCGTGTCCAAATGCCAGTTACGGGTGTTAAGAGATTAGTATTTCATACACACATCTCTCTGTTGGAACTGAATTTTCAGAAACAAGTTTCAGAAAATTGGAGGTTTTGGGACAATGACTTTCCGGCGATTTTCCGGCTAGATTCCGGCCAAATGGCTGATCGGAATTGTCTGGTCGATAGTGCAATGGAAAGCTGGTAACGAGTACTACAAGATGGTATACTCATACGTTCAAAACGGAGTTGATTTGAATAAGAAATAAGAGTGTGAAGTGAGCTACTTGGAATGATTTGGGTAATATCTCACATCGGAAATATGATTGATTTTTCACTTATATATATATATCACAACTCTTCTAGTTTCAAAAGTGTGTAGAAGGAAGAGGAAGGTTCCCACACGCGAAGCCGGGCCGAGCACGGATGCGAGGACGGATCCAGACGCGGCGCGGACGCGGGCGGGCGGGCCTGATCTTGGACCACGCGCTGCGTTGGTGGTCTCTTGGGCTTTTGGGCTTTTTGTCTTTTGAGACTGTTGTAGGCTCATTTAATTTTTTGGAAAGACTTGGTGTGAACTCCAAGCAAACTTGGGCAGCACTCCGAGAATATTCACTAATATTTCTTGAGACTCCTCCTTCCACTATATACAGAGGCCTAACCTCTCATTATTTTCACACACAAAAACATAAACACTCCTTTCCTCTAAAGATCTCTCTCTCCCTCTCCCTGGCTTTGTCCAAGTAAGTTCTTAGTTTAGTAGTCTTGAGAGTATAACGTAGATACTGTAGATTCGCTTGAGTTCTATTAATGGTGTGCTACTGTAATAGTTTGTGAGCGGTTGTATCCTGGATTCATAAATCGTGATTGTCCGAAAACACTTATGGACGATTTATTGAATTAAGGAAAGAGATATCATATCTCGCCTCCGTGATTTATTTTATGCTTTATATTATGCTGTTGTAATTCGTTTCTGATTTCGTTAATTTAAATATAATTCGCATATTTTCTCAATTCGATTTTTGCGCTCCTTACAGTCTTAATTCAATAAATCCGCTTTCTGCTTATCGCTTTAAACGGATTGAGAATTTTTCGAATCTTTTAAAAACGATTTCAAAATCTTCTGAAAAACTGTTTCTGCTTTCATCTTTCGGTGCTTACGCGGAAAGTTTTTGAAGAACACTTTTACTTTAATTATTTCTTCTCTACTTCCTCTGAATCCACGACGCTCTTACTTGAGTGAGTTTGTGAAACAAGTTTCTGCGAACGCTTGTTAAGCGAGTTTGCAAAACTAATTCAGTGTAATTTAATTACTTGAATTGTTTGATTAATATATTAATCAGATCTGTTTATTGTGAAACAGAAAAATGTCTGGAGACAACACCAACAACGTTGACGGTGATAGGGTTCCTGCAACCCCTGTTGAAACTCCTGCGATTTGGCTTTACGCCTTGCTAAAGAACTTGAAAGACAAAGCTTACTGATTCGGGTATGGAAAACGTGCGCCGAAATCTGTTCGGTAATGGATCAACCCACATGGGGATACCACCTTCGGCTTCCCAAGGGATGATGCCAGATAAGTTCGATGGCAAAGCTGGGTTCAAAACGTGGCAAAAAAAGATGCGCTACTACTTGGCCAGCATGAACATGGAAAGGTACCTCACAGTGAATCCACCAACGCTTCCACAAGGTGACACTGACGTGTATGTGGTTGGAAGTATGGATAGTTGGGCTCAAGGAGACTACTGTTGCAAAGGTCAGATTCGGAACCGTTTGGTCAATGATCTGTATGACCTTACAGTATGTACAAGACTTCAAAAGAATTGTGGCTAGCTTTGGAGACCAAGTACAAGAGTGATGAGTCTGGGATGCAGAAATTCTCAACTACGAAGTTCCTGAACTTCAAAATGGTGGATTCCAAACCAATTATGGAACAAGTGGAAGCTCTTCAACGCATCTTTCAGAGATCAATTTGGAAGGGATGTCGATCTGCAATGTCTTCAAGACGAATTGCCTGACCGAGAAGCTACCACCAGGCTGGTCGAATTTCAAGCATTACCTTAACTTCAAGCGTAAGGCAATGTCTCTTGATGATCTCATCCGTCGGTTGAGAGTTGAGGACAACAATCGTGGAGCTCATTCGGATGCTCAAAGCCAAGGGCATGATGTTCATGTAGCTGAGCATAAGGCCAAGTCTAAAGGCAAGGGTAAAGGGATCTCTATTCCTCATAAACCGTTGAAGGTGTCATCTGGACCAAACTTCAAGAAGAGCAACCTTGAGAGGAAGTTCAAAGGGAAGTGTCATCATTGTGGTAAGATTGGACACAAGGCTGATGTTTGCAAAAGCAAAGCAAAAGATCTCAAGTTGCAAGCAAACCTAACTGAAGAAGACATTGTTGCGGTGGTGACTGAATGTAACATGGTGGAAGACAACCTAGTGGAGAGGTACTACGACACTGGTGCTACCACACACATATGCTCTGATGGACCATGTTCACCACCTACGAGAGAACAAGTAATGAGCAGCTTTTCATGGGCAACACGGCGGTGTCCAAGATTGAAGGTAAAGGCAAAGTTGGTTCTGAAGCTAATTTCTGATCGTGAGCTCACCTTGCAGAACGTGAAGCACGTATCTGACATGCAGAAGAATCTCATCTCGGAACAGTTCTAAGCAAGCATGGTTTTTCCATTAATTTTGAGGCTGATAAGTTAGTTCTTAAGAAAAATGGGGAAAGGGTTTTGTTAAAGGTGGACTGATCAAGATGTCTGTAACGACAGTCCATCCAAAAATTGTAGCTTCTGCTTCCGTTGCTGAAATGAATGAAAACCCTATTGCTTACTTGGTTGAGTCGTTTACTACTTGGCATGAACGTGTTTAGGACATGTCAATTACAAAACAATGCGAAAAATGCAAAACTTGAATTTAATTCCGAAATTCAAAACTAACCAAGAAAAATGTGAAGTGTGCGTACAGGCCAAACTCACTAAAACTCCCTCACCACGCGTTGAAAGAACAACCGAACCTCTAGGCTTAATTCACACAGACTTATGTGATTTAAAGTATGTGCAAACTAGAGGTGGGAAGAAATACTTTGTTACCTTCATTGATGATTGCACAAGATATTGCTATGTATATCTCTTGCATAGCAAAGATGAAGCACTGGAAAAATTCAAAGAGTTCCACCCTCGAAGTAGAAAATCAGCTTCAGAAAACTACAAAAGTAGTTCGAAGTGATAGAGGAGGAGAATAAAATGAGCCGTTCAATGCATTTTGCACAGAAAACGGCATTATACATCAGACAACCGCTCCTTACTCGCCATATTCTAACGGAGTAGCGGAACGAAAGAATCGAACTCTGAAAGAGTTGATGAATGCGTTGTTGCAGGAATCTGGGTTAGCCCAGAACATGTGGAGGGGGAAGCTTTGCTTACCACTAATTACATCCTGAACAGGATACCGCATAAGGTTACTGGCAAGTCACCATATGAGCTTTGGAAAGGTACAATACCTTCGTAAAAATACCTCAAAGTGTGGGGGTGTCTAGCAAAAGTGGCTGTACCACCTCCTAAAAAGGTCACAATTAGGCCTAAGACCGTAGACTGTATCTTCATCGGATATGCACATAACAGTAGTGCATATCGATTTCTGGTTCATAAATCAGATATTCCAGATATCCATGTGAATACAGTTATGGAGTCAAGAAATGCTTCATTTTTTTGAACACATTTTCCCTGTAGGAAAACTCAAAAACGGACTCATGAACAACGAGATGCAGCGACTTTGGAAGCTGGCAATACTTTGAATACTACTTCTGTAGAAACAGAACTGGAACCTAGACGAAGCAAACGAGCTCGCAAAAGTAAATCGTTTGGTGATGATTTGCTGATGATGGCATTTCTAGCTGAAAACCTATAAAGAACATACGCAGAAGCTATGTCTACACCTGATGCACCTTATTGGAAGGAAGCAGTCAAAACTGAAATAGACTATATCATGCAACATCATACTTACGAGATGGCAGATCTACCACAAGGATTTAAGCCTTTGGGATGTAAATGGATTTTTACGATAAAACGGAAACCAATGGCGATATTGAGCGGTACAAGGGTAGGCTTGTAGTGCAAGGATTTCGGCAAAAGGAAGACTTAGATTTTTTTGATACCTATTCACCGGTAACAAGACTATCTTCGATCAGACTGCTCATAGGTATTGCAGCCTGAGAAATCTTGAAATCCATCAAATGGATGTAAAAACTGCTTGTCTCCATGGAGATTTAGAAGAGGGAATCTACATGAAACAACCTGAGGGATTTGTTATTCCAGGACAAGAACACAAAAGTGTGTAAACTTGTGAAGTCATTATATGGACTCAAACAGGCTCCTAAGCAGTGGCATGAGAAGTTTGACAGTATGATGATGTCTGAATGGTGTTCGCATTAATGAATGTGACAAATGCATATCTACAAAACTACTCCATCAGGGTACATTTTGTTATGCTTATATGTAGATGATATGCTCATCATTGGCAGTAACAAGACATCATCATTCAAACGAAAAACATGGTCAAAAGAAATTTTGACATGAAGGACTTGGGTTTAGCAGATGTAATTTTGGGGATAAAAATCATCAGAACTGATGAGGGCCTTATCTTGTCTCAAACCCACTATGCAGAAAACGTGCTCGATAGATTCAAGCATTACTCAAATGGGACTGCAAAAACTCTAGAGGATCCTCAAATTCACTTAACCAAAAATTCTGGTGAACCTGTGCAACAGGTGGAGTATGCAAGGGTAATTGGCAGTCTAATGTACTTGGCAAATTGTACAAGACCGCATTTAGCACACTCTGTAAATCTACTTAGTTGCTACACAAGTAATCTAGGACATAAGCATTGGATGGCTATAGCTAGAGTTTTGGACTATCTACATTATACCAAAGATCATGGCTTGCACTATGGTAGAGAACCCGGAGTTTTGGAAGGTTACAGTGATGCCAACTGGATCGCAGACTCGAGAAACCAAAATCCACGAGTGGATACGTTTTTACACTTGGAGGTGCAGCAGTGTCCTGAAATCTTACAAACAAACTCTGGGCAGCTAAATCTACTATGGAATCTGAATTCATAGCTTTGGAGATAGCTATGTGGAAGCTGAATCACTTTGTAATTTCTTGGAAGACATCCCAATGTGGGGGAATCCTGTGCCTGCAATACGTGTACACTGTGATAGCGAATCGGCTTTGGGCAGGGCAAGGAATACCCATTACAATGGCAAATCTCGTCACATCAGACGGAGACATAAAACTGTTTAGACAACTTATCTCGATTGGTGTAGTTACGATTGATTACATCAATACGAAAGAAAACCTAGCGGATCCATTTACAAAAGGTTTGGCGCGAGATCAAGTTATAAAATCATCAAGAGGAATGGGTTTTAAAGCCTACGACTTAAGAGGATGTTTGATGGTAACCCCACCTACTCATATTGGAACCCCATAGGTTCAAAGGGACAACTAAATCAAGCTGAATCTGCTACAAGCACTAGAAGACTTTTGTCTTTTCCCAGTTCCTATAGTGATGTAAAGTGCTTCCTGTATGTTGAGGTTAAGCATATGCTTTTAATGATTTGAAATGTAGCTTTGTAAAATATTTTGAAATAATTACAGGATATTTCTTTAAATACAAGCAACTTATAAAATCACCTTGTGAGTGTGAAATGGGGCCGTTTCTAGGAGATTATATGAGGCTATACTCTCCAAGTTCACTCATGATTAACCAGGCATGTTCAAGGCCACAATGAACACAATAGAGAACCTCGTTCTACGAGAAAACGAAGTTGTGTTATGCCTGCTGTCTAAGTTTACATACAAATCCGGATGGTTCAAGACATCATGTTCACCAACTGGCGAGAAAACTCGACAGGTATAACAATGAGTCGGTTCAAGGTTGAAAAACACCACCAACTCAGATACAGTTAGTTTTCGCATATACTCTCGAAAGCCTGTCTAGTCTAGATAGTTTAGCTAGTAGTGTCAGTCTATAGGGTTAGTCCTTTAATTATATGTTTAGACTTATTTCTATTCATGTGGGGGATTGTTGGAACTGAATTTTCAGAAACAAGTTTCAGAAAATTGCAGGTTTTGGGACAATGACTTTCCGGCGACTTTCCGGCCAGATTCCGCCAAATGGCTGATCGGAATTGTCTGGTCGATAATGCAATGGAAGCTGGTAAGGAGTACTACAAGATGGTATACTCATACGTCCAAAATGGAGTTTATTTGAATAAGAAATAAGAGTGTGAAGTGAGCTACTTGGGATGATTTGGGAAATATCCCACATCGGAAATATGATTGATTTTCACTCATATATATATAGTTTCACACTCTTCTAGTTTCAAAAGTGTGTAGAAGGAAGAGGGAAGGTTCCCACACGCGAGCCGGGCCGAGCACGGATGCAGGACTGGCCGGACGCGGGCGGGGCGGGCCGGGCTGGTCTCGGACGCGGGCTGTGGTCTCTTGGGCTTTTGGGCTTTTGGGCTTTTTGTCTCTTGAGACTGCTGTAGGCTCATTTAATTTTTTGGAAGCCTAGGAAGGCTCATCATCATGGAGGTTCTAGCAAAGGCAGCAAGGTTTTGTAGGAACCAAGAGGAAGTGGAGGCTACGCAGAGACCGAGTGGTGCAGGGTGCTTCGGGTGTGGGAGCATGGATCACAAGGTAGCTAGCTGTCCCCAAAGGAGTGATCCAACGGCAGCGGTTTGTGTATGCTATCATTGCAGGGAGCCTGGGCACATCAAGCCCAAGTGTCCCAAGTTGTAGCAGATGGTAGTGGCAGCGGTGCAGCATGTGGTGCAGCCTAGAGTGTAGCAGGTTTACACACTGGTCGAGACTGGTGGAACCATTGTCGGGGTGATCACAGGTATATTTCTGGTACTTAAACTGTCTAAATTTCATTAGGTTCAAATTTTTTGTTTTTGCCTGTGATAAAGTGTTAGGTTCTCAACACATGAGGTTTGTGTAGGGACCTTGTTGGTGGGCAGGTTTAAGTCCCACCTTATGTTTGATTATGGAGCTACTCATAGCTTCATTACTCTGGAGTGCGCAGAGAGTGCTGATATCAGAGGAGATCCCGGGGAGCGTGAGGGAGTTTCAGAGTTGCTTGAGGCAAGTTTCTGAGAGTTATTGGCTGAGCGAAGGAAGTTGATATTCAGATCGCAGGAGAGTCATGGCCAGCGGGATTGCTTATCAGTCCAGTGGAGTTGTATGATGTTATTCTCGGGATGAATTGGTTGCATCGGCATAAGGTTCATCAGGATTGCTATCGGGGTAGAGTGGAGTTTGAGCGTCCAGGAGGGAAGTTGGTTTCTGAGGGAGTTAGACCGACTTCGGGGAGTCTCGTGATCTCGGCCATTCAGGCTGGGAGGATGATTGAGGCTTATTTGGTTACTATATCGATGCCAGAGTTAGTGGGGCATTCTATGGTTAGCGATATTTGGGTTGTTGAGGAATTTGAGGACGTGTTCCAGTCGTTGCAAGGATTACCACCATCTCGGTCTGATCCTTTCAAGATTGAACTGGAACCAGGGACGACGCCGTTATCCAAGGCTCCTTACAGGATGGCTCCATCAGAGATGGCAGAGTTGAAGAAGCAGTTGGAGGATAGGTTGAACAAGGGTTTCGGCCATCCTAGTGTATTGATTATCGGGGTTTGAACCGGGTTACTGTGAAGAATAAGTACCCTCTTCCGAGGATTGATGAGTTGTTGGATCAGTTGAGAGGTGCTACTTGGTTATACAAGATAGATATGGCGTCGGATTATCATCAGATTCCGATAGATGAGGCAGATGTGAGGAAGACTGCATTCAGGACAAGGTATGGGCATTATGAGTTCGTGGTGATGCCTTTCGGTTTGACTAACGCGCCAGCAGCGTTTATGAGGTTGATGAACAGCATGTTTCAGGAGTTTCTAGACATGTCTGTCATTATCTTCATCGACGATATCCTGGTCTATTCTAAGAGCCCAGAGGTGCATGCAGTGCATTTGAGGGCAGTTCTGGAGAATCTGCGGGAGCCGAAGTTGTTTGCTAAGTTGAGCAAGTGTAGTTTCTAGCAGTGGGAGATGGGATTTCTGGGTCACATTGTTTCTGCAGATATGGTTTCTGTAGATCCGGAGAAGATTCAGGCTATCAGAGATTGGCCTAGACCGTAGAATGCCGCTGAGATCAGAAGCTTCCTTGGGTTGGCAGGGTACTACAGAAGTTTTTGCAGGGTTTTGCGAGCAGAGCACGTCCGATGACTAAGTTGACAGGGAAGGATGTTCCTTTTGTATGGTCACAGGAGTGCGAGGAGGGCTTTGCAAGCCTGAAGGAGATGCTGACTACTACGCCAGTGTTGGCGTTGCTAGAGCAGGGAGAACCCTATGTGGTTTATACAGATGCATCCAAAGTTTTTTTGGGGTGTGTATTGATGCAGCATGGGAAGGTGATTTGCCTACGCTTCGCGGTAGTTGCGAAAGCATGAGGACAACTATCCTACTCATGATTTAAAGATGGCAGCTGTAGTTTTTGCCCTGATTATTTGGAGATCTTATCTTTATGGTGCAAAAGTGCAGGTGTTTACAGATCATAAGAGTCTGAAGTATATATTCACTCAGCCTGAGCTGAATTTGAGGTAGAGGCGGTGGATGGAGCTAGTGGCAGATTATGATTTGGAGATAACTTTTCACCCTGGTAAGGCTAACTTGGTTGCAGATGCTCTTAGTTGGAGAGAGCAGCTTCGGCTCAGGAGCAGGACATGGAGACTCTGGTAGGAGAGATCAGTGCGTTGAGTTTGTGTTTTATTTCTCAGGAGCTGTTGGGTTTGGAGGCGGCTGACAGAGCAGACCTTCTGAGTAGAGTGCGTTTGGCTCAGGAGAAGGATTTGGGGCTGGTGAATGCCTCGAAGGATGTTGATTCAGAATATCTGGTCTCAGCTAATGGTACTATATTGGTGCACGGGCGGATTTGTGTGCCCAAGGATGAGGAGTTGAGGCAGGAGATCATGAGAGACGTTCATGCGAGCATGTTTTCTATTCATCCAGGAGCGACTAAGATGTACCGTGACCTCAAGAGGTACTATCACTGGATCAGGATGAAGAAGGATGTAGCTAGTTGGGTCGCGAGGTGCAATGTGATTCAGCTAGTGAAGGATGAGCATCAGGTTCCAGGCGGGTTGCTGAAGAGTCCGCCCATTCCAGAGTGGAAGTGGGATATGATCACGATGGACTTCGTAGTGGGATTGCCAGTGTCTCGGATGTTTGATGCTATTTAAGTCATTTTGGGACGGTTAACTAAGTCGGCACATTTTCTGGCCATTAAGAAGACTGATGGAGCAGCGGTCTTGGCTAAGAAATATGTGAAGGAGATAGTTAAATTGCATGGGGTGCCAGCGAGTATTGTGTCTGATAGGGATTCCAAGTTCACTTCGGTGTTCTAGATGGTTTTTTAGGCGGAGATGGGCACTAAGGTGCATATGAGTACAACTTATCATCCCCAGAAAGATGGGCAGTCTAAGAGGACGATCCAGTCGTTAGAGGAATTGTTGAGGATGTGTGTGTTGGATTGGGGTGGCCATTGCGTGGATCACCTGTGCTTGGTAGAGTCTGCTTACAACAATAGTTATCAGGAGAATACTGTGATGGCTCATTATGAGGCTTTGTATGGGAGGCCATGTCGTACACCGTTCTGATGGACTCCGGTGGGGGAGAGGAGCATGTATGGTGCGAGTTTTGTTCAAGAGACCTCAGAGAAGATTTGGGTTCTTAAGCTAAACATGAAGGAGACTCAGGATAGGCAGAAGAGTTATGCAGATAAGAGGAGAAGATATTTTAAGTTTCAGGTGGGAGACAGAGTATGCCTCAAGATGGCCATGTTTCACGGTCTGAACAAGTCATTGACAGAGACTAAGTTGAGTCCGAGGTATATGGGTCCATTCAGAGTGATTGAGCGGGTGGGACCGGTAGCATATAGGCTGGAGTTGCCTGAGGTTATGCGTGCGTTCCACAAGGTTTTCCATGTGTCGATGTTGCGGAAGTGTCTCCGTGAGGATGACCAGTTGTTGCCTAAGATTCCTGAGGATCTTCAACCTAACATGACTTTGGAGGCAAGACCAGTGAGGGTTCTAGAGAGGAGAGTCAAAGAACTTCGGAAAAAGAAGCTTCGCTTGATGAGAGTCTTGTGGGACTGCAATGGTGTTGAGGAGCAGACTTGGGAGCCAGAGGCGAGGATGAAGGAAAGGTTTAAGAAGTGGTATGAGAAGCAAGCCAAGACTTGAGCTTGTCTAGCCTGGTCTCATCTGAAATTCGTGGCTAGAGCAGGAATGGAGTATTCCAGCTCATCTCTCTTGTTTACTTGGTCGCTTAGGGGCGGGTGGTTGTGCGACTAAGTAACAAGATCAGGTGGTGTTTGGGGTACAAAATTTTCGTGAGGCGGTGGCTTTGAGGGAAAGTTTCCTGAAATAGAAATTTCTAGAAGTGGAAAGTTTCCAAAAGTGGAAAGTTCTAGAAATGAAAAAGTTTTAAGAGAGTTAGAATTTGTCCATTTTTAGTGGTTGCGAGCCTTGGAGGGACTTGTCTGGCCTTCGTGGCAGACTTCTGAGTCATCGTGCCCGTGTGTGGCGGTCTTTTGAGACATTGCGTGGCCTTCGTGATTGACTTTTGAGTCATTGTGTCCGTGTGTGGCGGTCTTTTGAGACATTGTGTGGCCTTTGTGGCGGGTTGTTTAGCCAATTGTGTGGCCTTTGTGGCAGGCTGTTTAGCCAATGTTGCTTGTTTAGGCGGTCCTTCAGGATGTGGGTCTTCGTGACGGTCCTTCGGGACGTGTGGCCTGTTTAGGCAATCCTTCAGGATTTATGGTCTTCGTGACGGTCCTTCGGGACGAGAGGTCTTTGTGACGGTCTTTCAGGACGAGTGGTCTTCGTGACGGTCCTTAGGGACAAGTGGTCTTCGTCACTGTCCTTCAAGACGAGTGGTCTTTGTGACAGTCCTATTCAGGACATTTGTTTGACCTTGGTGGTGGTCCTGTTTAGGAAATTCTTTTGACCTTCGTGGCGGCCCTTGTGGCATGTAGATGATCCTTCGGTAGTCATGAGGTACTCCAGAGAGGGGATATGTGGTTGGTAGGACATTGTGTTGTTTTACGCGAGCCACAGGAAGAAAACCTGGTTAGGGATAGGACTCAGACTTGTTCAGAATTCTTTGCTCGCGGCTCTTTGGAGACTTTGGTTCTCCTAGTACTGCCATATTCTCATAGTTTGTGGCTTGAGGGTATGGTTGGTATATCGACTTTGGATGACGATCTGGGGGCACGCTGTAGGGTGGCAACCCGAGAGACGAATACTGGACTGCCTTTTATATTAGGGCATGCAGGCTTAGGCCCGATGAGGAGCCAATATTATGGCATGCAGGCTTCGGCCTGATAATGAGCCAATAGAAACTCAAGGTTAAGACCTATGAGTAAAGGAAAATCCAAAAATCGAGAGCAAATAATGCTTGTACCGTGATTCTATCACCTAGAGGTGATCTTTCGTAGATTGGTCGGAGGAGTGCGGGCCGTGAAGATGGTTGCACAATAGTCCTTGGCTGATGGTTGTTCGATATTTGAGGACGATTCTATGTTGGCGAGGGAGAATTGTAACACCCGCGAACCAAACTCCTGATTTAGGTGATGCATTGGTCGATGCACCATGTGCTTCAGCCGATGCAAGACTGGTTTCGAGCGGTTTGACTTAAGTTAAACGCTGCGTTTTGGGTTAGGAAAAATCCTTAATCGATTACAAAAGAGGGATTTGTTGTTTGGTGGCGAGTTTTAGCTGCTTTTGGAGAGAAAAGAAAGAGAGAAAGAGTTCTTGAGTCTTTGGTGAAATTCTTGGGAGTTTGTGGCGTTTCCTGGTGAGATCTGAAGCTGGGATCGTTATAGGAGCTTTCTAGGAACGTTTTATTGTTTGTTTAAGGTTCAGAAACATCTTTGAAAAAGTGAGTGCATGACCATGGATTATCTAAGCTGAGATTTCTCTGATCTGCTAGTTTATGTGTTGGTAGGCTTGTTAGAACGTTATTTGGAACTTTGTGAGGCTTTCTTGTGGCTTGGGATCGAGTTTGATGGTTGTAGGAACGAAGATCCGGCGAGAAGCTTCGGGGAGAATCGATGCTCGGCATGTGCATCGGTCGATGCATTTTGTGTGTCGGTCGATGCACTTTTTGTGTCAGTTGATGCAAGTGCGAGAACGGCGTGGTTGACCTAGGAGCATCGGTCGATGCATGTGCGTCGGTCAATGCAACTAGGGTTTTCCGTGAATTGTCGAGCATGCGTCGGTAGATGCAGTCTTGTGTCAGTCGATGCATTCCCAGTTGGTGTCGGTCGATGCAAAGGTTGGCGTCGTTCGATGCAGTCCTGGTTTGTTTGTTGATTGTTGTTTGATGGTTAGAGTATCTCATTGCTTGTGTGTATAGCCCAGTAGATGGGAGGATTGCCTCACTGAGTGTTTATAAAATACTCATGCATCTCAATTTGTGTTTGTGGTGCAGGAAAAGGCAAAGTGTGATCGTGAAATCAAGGCAATGAAGAGGAGGATGTTCTAGAGACTCCATTGGTTGTTGTCTGGCATTGCTAGGTTGCTAAAGTTGGGTCATTAGAAAATTACTAGGTTGCTGGTTCTATGTTTTCCTGTTGTTTGGTTATTGGATTTTTGCTATGCTTTGAATATTGGTTATTTATTATTGGATATTTATTGGTTATTGGTATTGTTTATTTTTCGCTGTTTGGTTTGATTATGGTTAGATGGCTTGTGGATATGGGACGACTAGTTTACAGTATTTATTATTATTTATTATATTTATTATTTAAAAGAAAACGGGTCGGGTCGTTTCACTCACCAATCTATATATATAAAGTTACCTTTCCTCACTCTTGGTGCTGCCACATCAGCAATTTATTCTTTAATTTGTTTGGGCCTATTCTTAACACTTACCCACTAATCAGTTAATAATTTATTTGTCCATAACATTTGAAAGGTCCATATTAAACCCAAACTAGATTCAGACCCGCACGTACGTGCGGGATTGATTTCGAAAGCTAAGTTTACTAACATGTTTGTAAACTATTTGTAAGAATGTTATTAAAATTTAAGATCCAAACTCTACTTTTGGTTTAGAAAAGAAGAGTGATCGAATTTGTTTATGTTATCAATAAAGACAACTACATTAAAAAAAAAAGTAGTCAGAGTAAACGGTATGTTTAGTTTGGGACAGAACATGTGTTTCATCCTGTATATGTTAAGTTTTTTCCATCGCATAACTAAGGTTTTAATAATATTTTAACTATTTGAGATCTTATATTTTAGTCCAACAAATAAGAAAATATATAAGATATTCAGAATTGTATATACGACATTTTATTGTAGATATATTTACTTGATATGACATTTAGAACATAAACTTATATTGGGTAGCTTTCATATTATTGTTATTGCTTCACCATAAATTTTGAATCAACATGATAGCGAACCCGGATGGATTGTGATCTGGATTAGTGATCAGCTAGAATTCTGTTAAATTCGGTAACCATCAAACCAGTTAAAAACACCAGAAAATTCATGAACCAGATGACCTAAATAAAGTTGTCAAGTAGGTTACACTCGTCTGCTATGTCTGCCCTGTAATAAATTAAATTATATTGACCCACAAAAAACCGTCCCATGTACTCCACATAAGTAAATGATTTGTGTGCAATCCGTGTTAGCCAAATTCTCATCCTCATATTTTTTATCCAGAATAGTTTAGATAATATATTATTTTCCAAAATACATTTTCATTCCCTATATATATTAAATTAGATGGTCGTTTTAAAAATATCAAATAATATACTACCAAAATTAAATAAGTTTCCATATATACATTATCAAATTAATAATCCGATTAGTTATGAACACTTTTAAACGACTTTCTTAAATATTGGCTACTTATCAAGTTGTTGATATAATTTCAATGATTTTGTAATTTGTAAACAAAGATCCACAAGTTTATTTGACCAGGATCCAATGGATCAAAAAAAATTAGCTGGTCTTTATAATATATAGAACAAAAAATGTGAATTCAAATTTATGCAATATGACAATAAACAATTTATCTTTTATACCACAATATATATCTTACACTATGGGTAGATAGATGCATAAATCTAGTAACAGAATTACATGTTGGTTTCATCTATATAACTCTAAAATACAATAAAGATGCCACTTGGATTAATCTCTGAGAACAAAAAATCTGAAACAAATCAATCAGTTGAGGCATGTGAAAAAAATCAAAATAAAAAATTTTGATTTTAATGGAACCAAAGAAACACCAAAATAACACTACCAAACAAAAAACACCAAAAAAATATTTTAATAGAACTACATCGATGAATCCGAGTGATCGGCTTGTCAACAAAGTAGTATTTATACAAAAACAAATAAGTTGTCATGGGTTATAGAAAAATATTTCATCATTAAAAATATATTTTTAATAGTTATAGTTCCTAAAATTACTCTGAATGGTTAGTAGTTTAGGAAAATAATAATTCGTAATTATAAAAAAATAAGTTTACAATTGTGATTAATGCAATTCGATATAGGAAAACATTTGTTAATTGGTAGATATTTTAAGAAAAAATCAATTAGTAATTAGTGACTGTTTTGATTTTGTGACTAACGTAGTTGCTTATTATTTAATTGTGGATTAGTTAGGCAAGTGTAAATTATTAGGGATATATTTGATTCTGATTTCCTTATTATTTATGTTTAATTGATTTTTTTCCGAGATTTTGGTGTTAGTTTCCTTATTAAATTACACGCTAATTATTTGATTAATTTGTGGGTTGATTTATTTTAGATTTTATGGTAGGTTTTTATTGTTTCCGATTTTTATGTATTACTATCATTTAATATTTTTCGGCTAGTATAATTACTATCATCTGTTTGGCTCTAATTTAATTTCATTTTCAATATGTTTGGATACATGATTTATACATATCCTTATTCTGTTTCAGTGGCATTTCATGTAATAATCTCTTATCTATATATATTTATTAAAAATGCTTCCCTTTTAATAGTATAGATGTTTTACTTCTTATTTCTAATTTCTAATTTTGACAAAAAAATAGAAAAAAACACAAATAATCCTTTAACTCTGAGACCATATATAAAAAGGCTCACAATATTAATAACAACATATAGATTCTAGATCCATGAATAAAGAAAAAAAAAATTGTTAACAAAAACATTTAGGTTATTGTAATCTGATATACAAATTAATGGTGGTTTCATTAAAACACTAAAAAAAAAGTTACCTAAAAAACATTTTTCTCTGAAAACTACTTCATTTTAATATATTAAATAATTATAGTATTTTGGACAAA
>JALLKC010000045.1:0-12711 GCA_024034495.1 Camelina laxa | reverse complement strand
TTGCTTTATGATGAAAAAGATGCAAATGCAATGCAAGCAAACTCTAATGCATGATTAGTCCTAAAGCTATGCAATAATGGTGAAAATGATAGCAAAAGATGCAAAAGATGTGAATATACTAGGGAAAAACAGGTAAAATATATGAACATCAACACCCCCAAACATAGTCTTTGCTTGCCCTCAAGCAAATAAGCAAACATATAAGAATGTAGGGGGAGTTTGAAAGTGGGATCTCAGCTTCCTAAAGCTTGCAAATAGACCATCTAGAATCAATGTCCAAGTTACTAGTACTATGATGCAAGTTGAATGAGCTGTACTTAAAGACTTTAGACAAGCATGTCACAACCTTACTGATTTGAGCCTAGATATCCACATGCATTCAAATCAACCATTTCCTTAACATTCATTAATCAAGAACATGAATCAATTCTATGCAATGCTTAAACTCATTTGGCTTGGAGGTAAAGGCTTTGAGACAATGATGGTCTCTTAGAGTGGGCTTATCAATATCAAGTTCTCTCATAAAAAATGGATGAGCTTTAGAAGAATGCTAAAGGTAAGAACACCTAGACACATACAAGAATAAAACCTTGTCTACCCAAAGGCTACCCTAATTCAATAGGTTTTTATCCTAGCAATCTAAACCCAAATGATGCACTAGCTACCCTTTAACTTGCTCTTTTCTCTTTCACCCATTCTCTTTTGGTTTTCAAGTCTTAGGAAAGGTTTCTTATTTGATCGTTCTAGTGGGATGGGGATTGCTTACTTATGTGCTATGGTTCTCTTTTCTGTTATTCTTAGACATACAAGCTTTTTGCTAGACTTTTCTTTCTTTCTTTTCTTTTCTTTAACTAGAACCATCTTCAACAATTTTTGCTTCCCATCCTTTCACTAGACCTTGCTTAAACACAATCTCCTCTAAAGACTCTACCCTTTTTCTCTTCCTGCTCTCTTTTTTTTTTTTTTTTTTTTTTAACTTCCAAGTCCCAAACCCAACAAATGAACCACCTAGTCCTATCTAGTTTCAAAAATGCAAACTAGAACTACACCAAGGCTTTACTCTTGTCAGCTCAAACCTAAACACTTTCTACCAAGCTCAATCCTAAAAATAGGCCTCACACACTCAAGAATAAACATGGCTTGAAAGAAGGGTTGGTTAAGGTTAGGGGAAACTGATTCTTAATGAGGAAATCAGCTACTTGGATCAACAAGAGTGTAAAAAGGAGAAAGATGATCCAAATATGTATATGGTATCCATGAGTTTAAAGCAATGCACACATTGATAATTGAAAGTATATTATGTTCTTAGATAGGAGAATGGCATCAAATCACAACATGCTTCATTTAGACCAAATGCCAATGCAGGAATTCAATGCTTGGTTCAATCTTATGCTCTAACCACTCAACTAACATCAATACTATTAACTTGGTCATGATCCTGTCTAGTGAATGAGCAAGCTAACAAGGAAATACTCATCATAGATCCCTAATGCAAGCAGTCCTATATGAGAAACAAAAAATACTTGAATATGCAAGGCAAACTACGATGAACACTCTTTTTTTTTATAAAAGATTTTTGCAAAACATTTCAAATTTTTAGGGTTTTTCTATGCCTTAGATGCTATGCAAATATTAACATGATGATGCTAAAAATTTGAAATAAGAAAACAAAACACAATGCCAATGCTATCTCAAACCCTCCCCCAAACTTAAATCACACAGTCCCTTGAGTGAAAGAATTGTTTGAGGGATTCAAGACGTAAAACAAAACACACAATAAGAAATGCAAATGGTATTTACAATGTAAAGTGATAGTGTTACCTCAAGGATTGGAGAAGAAATTATCCACATCCTCCTGCATGCTACAAATGTGTAGCTGGGGTCTTGTTGGACTTGGAGATGGGGTTTGAGCAGCTCGACGATGCGACGACCGTGACTCGGTCGAGTGTATGTCCGAGTGGGGTCGAGGCTGGCTTGCGAGTCTATTTTTCCATGTCCAATTCTCTCCAAAACCCATCTACACTCTCATTAAGACAGCCTGTCCAACACAAACATAAAAGAAAACACATCAAAACTACTAAAAAATTAAACCATATTACAAAGGTACCTTAGGGATCCTCCCTAGTAGCTTGTTTAGAGTCACTAAAGCTTTGACTTCTTTATAGCTCTTCAAGCTTGATTTGAGACCAAGGAGGTATGAAATCCCCCCTGGTTCTACTTGATAACCCCTTTTCCTTCTTATCACTACTTCCTTAGCACTTGAACCATGTTTCTTCTAAACTTGAGTCTTGGTCTTGCCTTCTTCCAAGACTGGCTGTTGTTGAATTTCTCTTCAAAATTTCATCACTAGACAAGCCAACCTTTGAACTGAACCCTTAACTTTGGATAGTCCTGTCTTGGCTGAACCTTTTAATCCTAGGAGTCCCTCTCCCCTCAAAAACTTCACAACTAGCCTTTTCATCCACCCTAGCCTTTTATCAAACTCATACAAAAAATTGACTTCAATAGTAGGCTGATGAGTATATTCTTGATGTCAAACTTCATAGTGAAGTCTTGTAGCAAAGGTGAAGTTTGATGGTTCCCATCTTAACATCTATTACAGCTCCAACTGTGGCTAAGAATGGTCTCCCCAAGATGAGAGGATCTTTCTGGCTCTTGGTCCATGTTCATGATCACAAAATCAGTTGGGATTCTGCCTTTCCTATCTGACTGGAAAGTTTCAATTTATCCCAAAGCACATCCCTCTTGGATCCATCTGCCATGCCAATATAAGAGATTGCAAGGTTAAAGTATTCATACCCCAACTTTTCAGCCACTGAGTATGGCATTAGGCTCCATGAAGCTCCCAATCACACAAGCATTTGTTGAAGTGCATGTAACTAATGGAGCAAGGTAGATCAAATGATCCAGGGTCTTCAAGTTTTGTTGTATAACAGCTTCCCCAATTCTTAACCCTAACATGTCTTGTTTCCTGAGCTTCATCTTGGATAATTCAAGCAACATGTCCTTGTAGGAAGGATTCTGAACAAATTTGCTCAAGTCAGGCCCTCTCTCCTCTTCCTTAAGCAATGGTAATCTCTTGTATAGCCATTACTCCTCCTTCTTCTCAATGACAACCTCCTGT
Organism: Camelina laxa; assembly: GCA_024034495.1. Lineage (NCBI taxonomy): Eukaryota > Viridiplantae > Streptophyta > Magnoliopsida > Brassicales > Brassicaceae > Camelina > Camelina laxa. Next base: position 9,587 of record JALLKC010000045.1, on the reverse strand, counting down.
TGTATGGCCATTACTTCCTTTCTTTCAATCACAACTCTTCCTTCAATGCCATCACTTCTCCTTCTCAATGAATTCTTGTTGTTGTAAAGCTAACTCCTTCTCTTGTTGCAAAGCCAACTCTTCCCTTTTCTCAATAATTTTCCTGAGTTCTTTCAGCTTCTGTGCCTTGAAACGTCCTGGGAATGTAGAGTGGTTTGTAAGCAGGAGGAATGTACTTAGTAGGTTAACAACTTCTGTGTCCTCAGCTCGATCGACCACTCGTCGATCAGTCACTCGTTCGAGTGCAGTCTCGAGCACTTGGTCGAGTGCTTTGACGATTCAGTCTGCTGCTGCACAAGCTTCACCCTGGGCTTCAATAAATGACCAATCCTCCCCACCTTGAATCTCACTGTCCTCAGTGACAGCATCTTCATAGAGATTAAGAGCTTTAGCTGTAAAACTCCCTTGGGTTTGGAATAGGTTCTCAAGAAGTTGTTTGCTTAGGAGCTGAAGTAGGAGCAATGGAGCTCTCCATGATACTTGACCTTGAGTTTGGTCACTAAATAGAATTCAACGTTTGGTTCAGCTCAGCAAAACTGCTTGCTACCTCAATCTGCTCAGTTGCTTGCCCAAGTAAAATTGCTGCATCATAGCTCTTAAGTCAGGTTCTGGGCTTGTGAAGTTTGAAACACATGGAGGGTGACACCATTGAGCCTGGAATCCTGGTTGATGTTGCCATGGTATAGAAGGAACATACTGTTGTGAATCATGATGACGGGACTCGAACAGGCACTCGGTCGAGTACAGGCTCGAGTGGGTGGTCGAGTCGACTGGGAACTGATGTCTATTTGTATCCGGCTTCTGACTCGATCAGTGCTCGATCACACACTCGGTCGAGTGCGTGGTCGAGTTGGTGGTCGAGCTCGGTACCTGAAACTCAAGCACAGACAAGCAGAAGAAGAAACAAGATCAGTAGTGAAAACAAGTTGATAAACAAACTTAATCTTAGACTTTTATGATCCTAATTGTCACAAAAACACACTCAAATAGGCAACGGCCCGAAATTGAAACTAAGTTTATTTGTGAAAGTGAAAGATGGAAATGGATGATGATGAATGTATGCAATGAATGGTAAGGTGTTCAATTCCCTTATGCCAGTTGCAGTATAAGGGGTATCAATCCAATTTGAGTGGTTGTAAACAGTTAAGATATGCATTAAATCTAATTTAAGCCAGATGTAAAGGATGATGCCACTAACAATCCTATGATGAAAATGTAAAGTGCAGAAGGTAAACTACATGAACTAAGAACTAAATGCAAATGAAACAGGATGATTAAGACAGTAATGATACAACCAACAGAACAAAAACTAAGCTAAAGAACAAATGCAAGACAATAATGAACAGGACACTAAATGGATGCAGCAGAAATGGAACAGGAATGAAACAAAACAATCACCAAATCATAAAAAAGCAGAGTTCGGGGATGAACTCGAGCCAGCACTCGACCGAGTGTTGGTCGAGTGAGTGGTCGAGCTAGACTAAACGCAGAAACAGAGCAATGCAATAAAACAGAATAATGCAAAGACAGATCAAACTACCAATCAAGCAACAGATTAAGACTAAAAAATCAATAAACAAAGAAGGACTTGAGGAGGGATTCATGGGCTGGACTAATGATTGAGGCTATCTAACTTGATCAACAAATCTCAAACAACATGAGCTAATCTCTAGACATATGAATCCAAGACAAGTTTCTCCCACTCTCATGGTCAAGAAACAATCAAACCTATGCATTTCTAGACTTGCTCTCACATAGTAAAGAATCACACAAGCAGGCAGTAAGAAATATGTCTCATACCAAACAAAACCTCTAATCTCTTAGCAAGCAAGATGGTAAGCTCTAGATCTAGCCTTATCTATGCCTCTTAAACATTGGTGTGATGCTAAGATGCTTGAAATCAGATCCTACCCTCTCAGATATAGGATCAGCATTAAGAACATCTACCCTAGAAGAGATCTACAAACAATCAAGCTTGATCAAGCCAAACAAACCTCATTCACAGCCCAGCCTAAACCATCCTCAAGATCCTAAACTACTACTCACAAGAACACATGATAAACATCAAAATCATAAACCCAGAAAAGATTGAAATTGCATCATTAGATAGATAAAAAAAAATCTACAATATTGAAAAAGAAATGAAACTTAAATTCTCAATATTAAGAAAGTTATTAAACTAACAATATTGAGGAATTTAGTCTTTTTCAAGTACAAGATCTAGGAAAATAAAAAGCAAAAGGAATAAATCCCAAAAAGGTAAATCTAGGGTTTAGAGAATATCTAAAAAGCTGACTCTCTTTGTGGCTGCAGGTACAAGGCTTTAATATAGGAGGGGAGTGGAAGCCCTAAAATGCTAAAGACAAAATAGTCAACGCTCGGTCAACTCGACATGTGCTCGGTCGAGTGGCAGTCGAGCTGGCTTCTCTCGTGCATTGTCCACTCGGTCGAGTCCTCCTCAGCACACGTCGAGTGTCTGGTCGAGTGTTCCGGTCGAGTTGGACTCCGGACCTTGTTATTTCAGCCTTAACTCTCTTGCTTTCCTTCATGATTGCTTCACTCCTCCTCACATTGCTTCCATGCTCCTTAAGCTTCAAAATCACCTGTTTATGCATGAAAAGATGCAAATGCAATGCAACTAAACTATAATGCATGATTAGACCTAAAGCTATGCAATAATGGTGAAAATGGATAGCAAAAGTTGCAAAAGATGTGAATATACTAAGGGAAAACAGGGTAAAATATATGAACATCACCCTTACTCAACCTATTCAACCCAATAGGATTGATCCCGACTAAAAGAATGAATCTGAAACTTTTCTTTTCTATCTAACACAACACCCTGTGTAGATCTAAGAGAAGAAAATCAACCCTCTCTCTTTTTATTCTATAAGAGACAAAAACCACCCTCTCTCTTTTCTATCTAAACTCTCACTAGTGTAGATCTAAGAGAAAGAAAAAACAATTCTCTGCGCACTTAATCACCACCCTGATTAACGTCACAGAGAACTGGGAACACCCTTTCTAAGCCTTATCTTTGTGGCTTCGAAGTTTACAACTGTATCAATATTCTTAGAGTGCTCAAATTGGCTCGTGGCCTACTCCTAGAAATATATATACACGACTTGAGAAACCCTAGAAGGCGAATCTCCAAGTATCAAGGGATAAGAAACTGCTTGCTCCTCAAGCTTATCCTTCCTTATTTTTCGCAGAGAATATTTTTTGTATCCAAGAAAATCTCGTTTATATCTTCAATGCCAGTCAGCAACCTTCCCTGACACATCATCACATCCACTCATGTCTTGCCACGTCAGCTCACACATCCATGTTAACAATTCAGGCGCTCTGTGATATGATGCAGCTTCATGATCGCCATAACGCTCTGTTCCTCACAGCGAGTTGTTCCAGAATCTGCATTTACAATAGAATTAGATGGAAAAAAAGGGATCAAGTTTAGGTATTGAAATTTAGATGAGCGATCGGTCTAGACTGTTGGATCAGTTGCGTACTCTTCCCTAGGTAGATATTCTTGTGCATGTTAACTTCCATCCATTCGCCAGAATTATATATTTCCATAAAATGGGTAAATGATGAGCCGTCAATTAGAGTGACTTCAAAACATTGCAAAATGAATGTTGTCCTTAAGGAGATATTTTTCCAAATTTCAGCTCGATATATAATAACTTGAAAATCTTCCGACAAATGCTAAACTTTTGATGCTACTATACATTATTATTATTATTATTATTATTATTTTGATTTTTTTAAAGAAAAAAAATAAAAAATAACTCTAAGATTGGACGATTATACATCTTTTATTGTACGTTTCTATTTCAAAACGGTTGTAAGACTCAAAAAAAAAAGAAGTGCAAACTTGATAAAAGAAATTCGGAGCGCCAAAAACAAAAGTAAAAGACTGGCAAAAACGTAGCATATTAGGCAGTCTGAAACGTGATTAATAACCCACTTATGAACTAGTCAAACATCTTATCTTTTTTTTGTTTTTTCTTTTTTTTTTTTATCAAACATCTTATCTTCTATTGTTTACTAGAAGAAAGTGTGTATAGTTTGTCGGTAACACACTAAATGTTAAGATGAAAAGTAAAAGACTAAAACTCACCATCATTTCACTATAAATATAGGTTGATATTGTGCTTATTTCTCACGCTACACATACTTTGAAAAGGAAGTTGTAATAGAAATGCTAAGTTTGCTTCTATCACCGCCCTTTTTTTCGCTACTCTGGTTCTCTTCGCTTGTCTTGGTGAGTATATATATGATCTTATATATACGTATTAGAATGAGCTATCAAGTTGCTCTTTTCTGAATAGATATTTTTTTGTATTTAACTTGATAAATAAATATATATATATATATATTTACATATATGTAGAAAACACCGACAATTGGAAGCAAAGTTATGCGAGAGGTTCAAGTGGAACATGGTCAGGAGTTTGTGGAAACAATAGATGCGTGCAAGAATCAGTGCCATTAACCTCGAGGGAGCACGACATGGATCTTGCAACTATCGCTCCCATATCACAGATGCATTTGTTACTTCCCATGTTGATCCAACAAACTCGTTAAATTTGGGTACTCAGTGGTGTGCGCGTTTTACATAAAATAATTGTCTGTGTCGCTCTATGAGTGACTTTATGACAGTGTGTTTGTTGTTTTTAATGTTCGGTGTGGTTATAGTATAACCTTTTATGTACGAAATAAAATAAGATGCCTCACTCCATGAGTGACTTTATGACATGTGTGTTTATGATTAAAGATGTTTGATTAGGTTAGTATAACCATTTATGTACGACGAGTGAGTACAGTTTCGTGTTCCATAATTGCCTGCATTAAAATTTGACCTTTGAGGTTCCATAAGAACCTCGAGTACAATTAAGAGCATGCAGCATATATACGTAACAAAAACATCTCCGATAATTCAACTTTTAGAAAGTTGGTTGTGTTTTCAGTGGAATTAATGGTTAAAGTACACAAGATCATGATATTTTATTATCCAATGATCTCCGACAAAAAAAAAAAGAACTATCTGATTTTGCGTGTCCTGCATGTTATTACATGATGTTAAATATCATATATAAGTTTCCTAGTAGATTTTACTCATATAATGATAAACACTTGAAAGAAACCAAGGACTCTTTGTTTTTTTTTTTCTTACTTTATGCTAAGTTCATCCATTCAATATATAATTATAACCGACGGTTTCTTCAATGGGTAATCAGTTCGGTGCTGAGAAACATATATGGAGAACAGTTAAAACCTTGTGATCATGCTCATCGCATAGTATTTATACCAAGAATAAAATATAAGATAAAAATAGGGAAATTAAAGCGTTGTTAATCGGCTGAAATTTTCTTATATATTCTGAGTTAATACTCTGAGTTAATACCTTGCAATCCAAATACTCACTAGTTTATCGGGCTAGCAAATTTGCGTTGCAGACATACAAAACAATATATTTGAACACACTATGTTGCTCATATATATTCAATGCAGTTGTAAATAACATTTAACGACCAGGATAATAAATTTTATGCTAGCTTCTCACTGAGTGAAATGAAATTGGTTAACTTCTCTACCTTTTTGTAACAAACTTTTAAATTTTCAAAAAATTACCATAAAAAGTTTGCTTTAACAAAAATATCCAAATCTTTATTTTCTAATCTAAAAACCGCACGCCATCAATAGACACAAATATTACGACTAGTAAACCACGTTAAATCGACACTCAATTTTGATATGAATTTAATTGAACTGCATACACAAAATTTGACCCTAATTTTATAATGATTTCTTTAATCGACCAAAAATTGGGAGCCCACCTCGGTGTTTTCTAGCTAAAATCAAATTAAAATTGGGCTCAAAATAATGATATTATTTACAATTCTATTAAATTTGATCAAATTTTCGATATTAGTTTAATGTGGTTTGCTAGTTGGAATAAGTTGGATCAATTGGAAGTCTAAATTTTACCTTACAAACTTTTTTTGTGTAATTTTTTAAAAGAATAAATTTTTTATATGATCTTTTCCATAGAAAAACTACTCCTCTGTTTTTTTTAAATACTTGATGTTTTGAAGTTTCTACACACCAATTAACAAAATTATTGGATTTTTGTTATTTATAAACTAATACGATGACTTATTAATCTACCTAAACATTATGTAACCAATAATAATCATCTGAAAAAATATAGATCATCAGACCAATAAAGCACCAACTAGGTTTTTTTTGTTTTTTTAACAACAAAAGATCAGTTCATATGAGCCAATGCAAAGGGAAAGAATCTACAAAAAACACCAACAGTTTTGCGTTCAAAGGTAAAACATTATCTAATTAAAAAGAAAAACTCAAAAAAACATAAGTGTTTTGTGAAAACATGAGAAAGCTACATGTATAAAAGGAAATAGAGGGCAACCCAATAGAACAGTCCTCGTACATCAACCACCATTTAATTAATTGAATGATCACGTTTCTCACTAATATTTCCATATGTTTTACAAACCAATATCATTCTACATATTTTTCTTGTGAAAAGAATATCATTGTACATTTTTAATGTGATTTCACACTCAGTTGTCCTAAGTTATCATTAACACAAAACTATTTTAATTGAATTTAAATAATTAACACTTATTATATAGTAGGTATAAATGTTAATTTAAGATTGTTTTAATTAGTGAAATGTGTTAAAAATGACATTTTTTGTTTACACGAAGAAAGTATTTTTGTTGTGTGATAAATTTATTCATTATGTGTAGGTGGGCAAAAATACCCAACCCGAAATACTCGTATTGAAACGGAACCGAAAAAACCCGTTCGGATCAGAGTAGAATTATTACAATATATTAGTTGGATCTTGAATGTATATACTTTTAGGTATCGGTTCAGATCAGGTAATATTCGATATCCAATTAGTACCCCATATCTATCAAAACCCAGTATATATCTGCGAATCACAATCTCTCAACCTAGATTTATCTAAATTTCTTCTATTCATCTCCAGGCTCTTCGCTTTCCGAGACGTCTAAACTCATTCAAAGGTTAGTCTCTTTATCTTGATGTTTGTTTAAAATTTGGAGTTCATCGATTGGTTGTTGAAGAATCTGCATCTGTTGTTTAGTTCAATTGATTGATATGTTAGACTGTATATAAGAATCTGGACTGTTTAGTTATTTCATTGATTCATAAATAATGTCTTTGAGTTAACAGTATTAGATGATTTGTTCTCTGTTTCTTGTAATGAGGATATTAAAGGTTTTACATGGAACTTTAACTAACAAGAACACATAGCCAAGGTTCTATCTGGGTCTTATCTTCTTTCTTTAGAATATCTTCTTTCTTTCTTATTGAACCTCGTCAAGAAACAGAGAAAAAAGAATGTAATAAAGGAAGAAGCTTTAACTATAGGATTTGTATTGCCTCCATTTATTGCCTCCATACTGTCTAGTGTTGTTTAAACATCTTCTCAATCAATATACTATAAAAGCTTCACCTTGGAACACCGCATCCAAAGATTGCAACCAAGATAAATAGTAACCAAACCCACTTGGTGAATTAGATTTAAATCTTGACAAGAACAAAACACATTGAATTTCTGAAACAATTTACATGAGAGAGTTAACTGACTGTATAATTGTTACAGTCAGCTAACTAGATTTCTGTTGTGTCCTTCACTGACTGATACAAAAAAATTCAACAACAAAGTTACATTTACATTCATCATAAAATCATATCAAGGAAGATACATTGTAGAATACAAGCCAACCTTAATACTATAACAAACTCAAAACACACCAAGAACAGTCGTTATACTGTAAAGGTGAACTTGAAAAATTATCCAGCCACATGTTATATATGTCGGACTACGAATCTTAAATTAGCAGAAGATTACAAAAAGCAACAACATACCATCGATTCACCGTCGTAAAAGCCTCAAAAAGTATCAATATCATCACGAAAGAAAAAGCTCAAGAAGATTCACCTGGCAACATGCTGATGGCGAGGAGATGGAAATCAAACAACTCAAAAATATATTTTGTTAGTATCATTTAGTGATATTGAGATGGAATTGTATCAAAAATATTATCACAACAACAATAACCATTTCATAACTAACGAGAGCTGAGAGACGGCTTCGAGACAATGAACGAAACAGCGAAGAGGTGTTAGTCTATGTCTAATTATGCAATGTATATATCTATTTCCTCCTGTTATAAATCTATAATTATTTTATCCATTTTGTAAGGTTTATTTTCTTGGCGAGATTGATGTGTTTATTATCATAGCTTGGCTATAGTGTTGTTCTTTTTCACTCTAAAAAAGCTGAAGAGATAAGGCTGAGTGCAACACCGATGAAACTAATCCTCCACATCTTATTAATCTCTGGCCATAATTTGGGTTTTTTTTTAAGTGGTGGTTTGTTGTTTGGTTTTATTGTGTATCTCTATAACACCACCAAACAATATAAAACCAAACAAACAAACCACCCTAAAAAATAGTAACATTTATGCCAGAGTTTAATTAGAGATGCGGAGGATTAGTTCATACGTTGTTGCACTCAGCCTTATCTCTCAGCTTTTTAAAGAGTGAATAAGAAACAAAACTATAGCCAAGCTATGAAAAAAAACACATCAATCTCGCCAAGACAACAAACCTTATAAAAGGATAAAAATAATTATAGATTTAAAAAACAAGAGAAAAAGATAACATAATATTGCACAATTAGACATAGACTAACACTCTTCCCCTTTCGTTCACATGTTTATCATTTCGTCTCTCAGCTGTCGTTTATTGAGATTGATTGTTGTTGATATATTTTGATACAAATCCATCTCAAATATCACTAAATTGATATAACAAAATATAGTTATTTTGAGTTGTTCATTTCCATCTCTTCGCCATCAAGGCATGAACAGGAAATCTTCTTGAGCTTTTGCTTTCGCGTGAAGAATATTGAGACTTTTTGAGCTCTTTAACCACGGTGAATAACAATGATACTTTCCGTCGGTCGTCTACACTAACTGTATACAAAAATTCACAACAAAGTTACATTACCATTCATCATAAATCTTATGAGGAAGTACACTGTAGGAAATACAAGACAAACTTAGATATTGTAATATGTTGATGTTCATATATTTACCCTGTTTTCTCTTAGTATATCACATCTTTTGCATCTTTGCTATCCATTTTCACCATTATTGTGTAGCTTTAGGACTAATCATGCAATAGAGGTTAGTTGCATTGCATTTGCATCTTTTCATGCATAAACAGGTGATTTTGGAGCTTAAGGAGCATGGAAACAATGCTGAGAAGAAGTGAAGCAATCATGAAGGGAAAGCAAGAGAGTTAAGGCTGAAATAACAAGTTCCGGAGTCCCAACTCGACCGCACACTCGACCAGACACTCGACTGTGTAATGAGGAGGACTCGACCGATGTGGAGAATGCACAAGAGAAGCCAGCTCGACCTGCCACTCGACCGAGCACAGTCGAGTTTGACCGGGCCGTTGACTATTTTGTCTGTTTA
>JALLKC010000044.1:0-19728 GCA_024034495.1 Camelina laxa | reverse complement strand
TCCGGACCTTGTTATTTCAGCCTTAACTCTCTTGCTTTCCCTTCATGATTGCTTCACTCTTCCTCAGCATTGCTTCCATGCTCCTTAAGCTCCAAATCACCTGTTTCTGCATGAAAAGATGCAAATGCAATGCACTAAACTCTTAATGCATGATTAGTCCTAAAGCTATGCAATAATGGTGAAAATGGATAGCAAAAATGCAAAAGATGTTGAATATACTAAGGGAAAACAGGGTAAAATATATGAACATCAACACCCCAAACTTAGTCTTTGCTTGCCCCTCAAGCAATAAGCAAGACATAAGAATTAGGTGAGGTTTGAAAATGGGATCTCAGCTTCTAAAGCTTGCAAACAGACCATCTAGAATCAATGTCCAAGTTACTAGTACTATGATGCAAGTTGAATGAGCTTACTTAAAGACTTTAGACAAGCATGTCACAACCTTTACTGATTTGAGCCTTAGATATCCACATTGCATTCAAATCAACCATTTCCTTTAACATTCATTAATCAAGAACATGAATCAATTCTATGCAATGCTTAACTCATTTGGCTTGAGGTAAAGGCTTGAGAACAATGATGGTCTCTTTTTAGAGTGGGGCTTACAATATCAAGGTTCTCATAAAAATGGATTGAGCCTTTAGAAGAATGCTAAAGGTAAGAAAACCTAGACACATACAAGAATAAAACCTTGTCTACCCAAAGGTACCCAAAGTGTTTATCCTAGCAATCTAAACCCAAATGATCCTAGTGCTACCCTTTAACTTCTCTTTTCTTTTCACCCTTTTCTCTTTGATTTTCAAAGTCTTAGGAGAGGTTTCTTATGATCTTTCTAGTGGAGATGGGGGATTCTTACTTATTTGCTATGGTTCTCTTTGTCTTCTTATTCTAGAGCATACAAGCTTTTTGCTAGACTTTTCTTTTCTTTTCTTTCTTTCTTTAACTAGAACCATCTTCAACAAATTTTTTTTGCTTCCCATCCTTCACTAGACCTGCCTTAAACACACTCTCCTCTTAAAGACTCTAACCCTTTTCTTTCCTTTTTCTCTTTTTTTTTCTTTTCTTTCTTCCCAAGTCCAAACCAACAATGAACCACCTAGTCCTATCTAGTTTGAAAATGCAAACTAGAACTACAACAAAGGCTTTACTCTTGTCAGTTCAAACCTAACACTTTCTACCAAGCTCATCCTAAAATAGGCCTCACACACTCAAGAATAAACATGGCTGAAAGAAGGGTTGGTTAAGGGTAGGGGAAACTGATTCTTAATGAGGAAATCAGCTACTTGGATCAACAAGAGTGGTAAAAGGAGAAGATGATCCAAATATGTATATGGTATCCATGAGTTTAAAGCAATGCACACATTGATAATTGAAAGTCAATATTAGGTTCTTATAGATAGGAAATGGCATCAAATCACAACATGCTTCAATTTAGACCAAATGCAGCAGGAATTCAATGCTTGGTCAATCTTATGCTTCTAACCACTCAACTAGCATCAAAGTACTATTAACTTGGGCATTGATCCTAGTCTAGTGAATGAGCAAGCTAACAAGGAAATACTCATCATAGATCCCTAATGCAAGCAGTCCTATATGATAAACAAAATACTTGAATATGCAAAGCAAACTACATGAACACTCTTTTTTTTTTATAAAGATTTTTGCAAAAATTTTCAAATTTTTTATGGTTTTCTATGCCTTAGATGCTATGCAAATACTAACATGATGATGCTAAAAATTTGAAATAAGAAAACAAAACACAATGTCAAATGCTATCTCAAACCCTCCCCCAAACTTAAATCACACAGTCCCTTGTGTGAAAAAAATTTGTTTGAGGATTCAAGACTTAAAACAACACACAATATGAAATGCAAATGGTATTTAAATGGTAAGGTGATAGTGGTTACCTCAAGGATTGTAGAAGAAACTATCCACAATCCTCCTGCATGCTATCAAAGGTGTAGCTGGGGTCTTGTTGGTGACTTGGAAAGGGGGATTGGGGCAGCTCGACGATGGCGATCGCCGTGACTCGGTCGAGTGCATGTCCGAGTGGGGGGGTCGAGCTGGCTGCGATCTATTTTTCCAAGTCCAATTCTTCCAAACCACTACACTCTCATTAAAGGCCTACCAAACACAAACATAAAAAAAAATATCAAAACTACAAGGAAAATAAAGCATATGTACAATGATACTTAGGAACTTCCTCCTAGTGAGCTTGTTTAAAGTCACTAAGCTTGACTTTTATAGCTCTTCAAGCTTGATTGGAGACCAAAGGAGGTGATAAAATCCCCCCTGGTTCTACTTGATAACCTGGTGTTCCTTCTTGATCACTACTTCCTTGACACTTGAACCATGTTTCTTCTTAAACTTGAGTCTTGGCTTGCCTTCTTAAAGACCACCTCTTGTTGAGCTGAGCTTGAAGTTCCTTCACTAAACCAGCTAGCACTTGAACTGACCCTTTAGTCTTGGACAGTCTTTAGCTTGGGCTAACTTTAATCCTAGGTTCCCTCCTTCCTCAAACTTCACAACTAGCCTTTTTCCCTATCATAAAGTGCTGACCTTCAATAGTAGGCTGATGAGTAGTATTCTTGATGTCAAACTTCATAGTGAAGTCTTTAGCAAGGTGGATTGATGGTTCCCATCTTAACATCAATTACAGCTCCAGCTGTGGCTAAGAATGGTCTTCCCAATATGAGAGGATCTTCTGGCTCTTGGTCCATGTTCATGATCACAAGTCAGTTGGGATTCTTGCCTTTCCTATCTTGACTGGAAGGTTTTCAATTATCCCAAGCACATCCCTCTTGGATCCATCTGCCATGCCAATATAGAGGTTGCAAGGCTTAAAATATTCATACCCAACTTTCTCAGCCACTGAGTATGGCATTAAGCTCACTGAAGCTCCCAGATCACACAAGATTTGTTGAAGTGCATGTAACTAATGGAGCAAGGTAGATCAAATGATCCAGGGTCTTCAAGTTTTGTTGGTATAACAGCTTCCCCAATCTCTCTTAAGTCTTCATGTCTTGTTCCTGAGCTTTCATCTTGGATAATTCAAGCAGCATGTCCTTGTAGGAAGGATTCTGAACAAATTTGCTCAAGTCAGGCCTCTCTCCTCTTCTTGTAAGCAATGGTAATATCTTGTATAGCCATTATTCCTCCTTCTTCTCAATGATAACCTCCTGTTGTATGGCCATTACTTCCTTTCTTTCAATCACAACTTTTCCTTCAAAGCCATCACTTCTTCCTTCCAATGACTTCTTGTTGTTGTAAAGCTAACTCCTTCTCTTGTTGCAAAGCCCTTTTCCTTTTCTCAATAATTTCCTCAATTCCCTATCTTTTGAGCCTTGAAACGTCCTGGGAATGGTAGAGGTGGTTTGTAAGCAGGAGGAATGTACTTAGCACTTAACAGCTTCTGTGTCCTCAGCTCGATCGACCACTCGATCAGGCCACGGTCGAGTGCTGGTTCGAGTACCTGGTCGAGTGCACTACGGATTCAATCTGCTTTGCACAAACTTCACCTTAACTTCAAAAATGACCAATCCTCCCCACCTTGAATCTCACTGTCCTCAGTGACAGCATCTTCATAGAGATTAAGAGCTTTAGCTGTAAATTCCCTTGGGTTTGGAATAGCTTCTTCAAGAAGTTGGTTTGGCTAGGAGCTGAAGTAGGAGCAATGGAGCTCTCCATGTACTTGACCTTGGAGTTTAGGTCAATAGAATAGGAATTCAACGTTTGGTGCAGCTCAGCAAACTGGTTTGCTACTCAATCTGCTCAGTTGCTTGCCCAAGTAAAAATTGCTGCATCATAGCTCTTAAGTCAGGTTCTTGGGCTTGTGAAGTTTGAAACACTGGAGGGTGACACCATTGAGCCTGGAATCCTGGTTGATGCCATGGTACAGAATGGAACATACTGTTGTGAAACATGATGACTGACTCGAACAGGCACTCGGTCGAGCACAGGCTCGAGTGGGTGGTCGAGTCGACTGGATGATGTCTATTTGTATCCGGCTTCTGACTCGATCAGGTGCTCGAGCACACACTCGGTCGAGTGGTGGTCGAGTCGATGGTCGAGCTGGTACCTGAAACTCAAGCACAGACAAGCAGAAGAAGAAACAAGATCAGTCGTGAACAAGTGGATAAACGAACTTAATCTTAGACTTTTATGGATCCTAATTGTCAAAAAACACACTCAAATAGGCAACGGCGCCAAATTGAACAAGATTTTATGGTGGATAGGTCAAGATGGAATAGATGATGATGAATGTATGCAATGATGGTAAGGTGTTTCAATCCCCTTATGCAGTTGCAGTATAAGGGTATCAATCCAATTTGAGTGGTTAAACAGTTAAGATATGCATAAAGATCTAATTTAAGCCAGATGAAAAGGATGTTGCCACTAAACAATCTATGGTGAAAGTGTAAAGTGCAGAAGGTAAACTAAATGAACTAAGAACTAAATGCAAATGAAATAGAATGATTAAGACAGTAATGATGCAATCAAACAGAAACGAAACTAAGATAAAGAACAAATGCAAGACAATAATGAACAGGACACTAGATGAATGCAGCAGAAATGGAACAGGATGAAACAAGACAATCACAAATCACAAATAACAGAGTTCTGGGGATGAACTCGAGCCAGCACTCGACCGAGTGTAGGTCGAGTGAGTGGTCGAGCTAGACTAAACGCAGAAAGAGCAATGCAATAAAAACAGAGTAATGCAAAGACAGATCAAACTACAATCAAAGCCAACGGGATTAAGACTGAAAAATCAATAAACAAAGAAGACTTGAGGAGGGATTCATGGGCTGGACTAATGATTGAGGCTATCTAACTTGATCAACAAATCTCAAACAACATGAGCTAATCTCTAGACATATGAATCCAAGACAAGTTTCTCCCACTCTCATGGTCAAGAAACAATCAAACCTATGCATTTCTAGACTTGCTCTCACATAGTAAAGAATCTACACAAGCAGGCAGTAAGAAATATGTCTCATACCAAACAAAACTTCTAATCTCTTAGCAAGCAAGATGGTAAGCTCTAGATCTAGCCTTATCTATGCCTCTTAAACATTGGTGTGATGCTAAGATGCTTGAAATCAGATCCTACCTCTCAGATATAGGATCAGCATTAAGAACATCTACCTAGAAGAGATCTACAACAATCAAGCTTGATCAAGCCAAACAAACCTCATTCACAGCCCAGCCTAACCCATCCTCAAGATCCTAAACTACTACTCACAAGAACACATGATAAACATCAAAATCATAAACCCAGAAAAGATTGAAACTTGCATCATTAGATAGATAAAACAAGATCTACAATATTGAAAAAGAATGAAACTTAAATTCTCAATATTAAGAAAGTTATTAAACTAACAATAATGAGAATTTAGTCTTTTTCAAGTACAAGATCTTAGGAATATAAAAGCAAAAGGAATAAATCCCAAAAGGTAAATACTAGGTTTTTAAGAATATCTAAAAAGCTGACTCCTTTTTGTGGCTGCAGGTACAAGGCTTTATATAGGAGGGAGTGGAAGCCCTAAAAATGCTAAAAGACAATAGTCAACGCTCGTCACTCGACCTGTGCTCGGTCGAGTGGCAGGTCGAGCTGGCTTCTCTCGTGCATTGTCCACTCGGTCGAGTCCTCCTCAGCACCGGTCGAGTGTCTGGTCGAGTGTGCGGTCGAGTTGGACTCCGGACCTTGTTATTTCAGCCTTAACTCTCTTCTTTCCCTTCATGATTGCTTCACTCCTTCCTCAACATTGCTTCCATGCTCCTTAAGCTCCAAAATCACCTGTTTATGCATGAAAAGATGCAAATGCAATGCAACTAAACTCTAATGCATGATTAGTCCTAAAGCTATGCATAATGGTGAAAATGGATAGCAAAAGATGCAAAAGATGTGGATATACTAAGGGAAAACAGGGTAAAATATATGAACACATCACATCCTCCTGCATGCTATCAAAGGTGTAGCTGGGTCTTGTTGGTGACTTGGAGAGGGGGATTGGGGCAGCTCGACGATGGCGATCGACCGTGACTCGGTCGAGTGCATGTCCGAGTGGGGGGTCGAGCTGGACTGCGGATGTCATAACTCTGTCCTTGCTGCTGGGAGAACTGTTGGTAGAACTGGTGGTAGAGGCTGGATCCGTGAAGTAGTGGGGTGGGATGGGAGGGTAACCTGGATAAGCAGCTGGAGGTGGGAAGCCATATGGTTGTCTGTGCTGGAACTCGGTCGAGTGCACTGGTGTGCTCGGTCGAGTGGGTGCTCGAGTGACCCGGTCGAGTGCCTCGAAAACTGCTGTTCTCGGTACTTGAGCTCCTTTCCTCTGAATTGGCTCATACATTGAAGCCTAGCTGGTTCCACAGGATTCGCAACCCTTGAAAGTGCTCTAGTTGAGCTACTCTCCTCAAAGGGCTTGAATGGCTAGGAGATGAGTTTCCACTCTTCAGCTCAGCAATCTCCTTCTTTAAGCCTTTGATAGACTTAGCCATGTTGGTCACCTTCTTCTTCAGCTTATCAAAACTCTTTCCTTGCCACTTGCCCCACTTTTGCAAAGAGTTAACCTCTTGGCATTCTCCTCACTCCTCTACTATCTCTTGGGTTGGGCTCATAGTCTTCAAAGTAGAACTGCTCCTCTCCATCAGCTACTTGTGCATTTCCAGCTTCTTCAACTCTAGGTTGAACCACTCCATCAAACCAAAGCTCCTCAGCTGGCCAAAAGTCAATGTTGGCTCCCTCTTGAATGGTGGTGAGCTCTTGGTTAGGCAATATGAGTTGCTTTTTCCCAAGTGTTGGAAGCTCATAGTTGAAAATGTGGTTCCCTTGATGCATTTCCTTGGCTAGGATGAGAGTAGAAGTGAGGTAGCTTGAGTCAATCCATCTTGGTGAGACACTCTCTCCTCTAAGTGGAACTTTAGCAGCTTGAAGGATTGGAGTGATGATGCCCCCAATGGTAAGTGCTCCTCTTGACCCCTTGTTTTCCAACTTTCCTACCCAGCTTCTCAAGTAAATCATGTGGTCAATGAGCACCATTGCAAGATCAGTGTCTACAGTCCTCCCAAGGATGATGGTTCCATCTCTTGCCTTGAGGATGATCCCATTGAGAGCCAAGTCAATCATCTTCAGCTCTCCCTCATTGATGTTCCCAGTTTCCTTCCTTGCAAAGAAGGTGTTTGCAAGGCTTTATGGAAGTACCTTAAGACTGGGCTCCTTATCTTTGAGCTCTTGGAGTTGGAGGAGGAGTAGAGCTTGTTGTCCCCAATGGTTTCCCAAACTGAGTAGAGCTCCTCTCTTGGTATCCTCAAGCTCCTATGGCTGCCAGTTTCAAATCCAAACACATTGGCTATCTTTTTATTGTAAGCTCATGCTTCCTCCACTTGATTGTGAAGGTGATGTGACCAGCCCCAGCCTCAGGATCTTTCCTTGCATATGTGTGGAGCTTGACAGTGGCAAGGAACTCACAACTCTCCTCTTTGTAGCCCTCCATGCAAAGCCCCATAAACTTGGTGAGATTGCTCTTCTCAAAGAGATATTCTACATCCTCATCAATAGCAAGCTTCTGCATGGTCTCCTTGTGTGGATACCTAGTTCCCAAGAACTCCATCCTCATGAAAGCATCATAAAGTTGCCTCTTTGTCAGCCCACAAGACTCAGCTTCTCCATCATCCATCAATTCTTCTTCTTCACTTTCCTCCTCACTCTCACTTTCACTTTCTTCTTGCTCAACTTCAACAGCTGGCCTCTTCCCCTTGGCCTTGTGCTTCCTCATAAATTCATTAAGAGTAGGCTCTCTTTCCTCCTCACTTTCGGTCCTCCTCGGTCGAGTGGTTGATCGAGTGGTCCGTCGAGTGACTCTCTCAGCTTCACCTCTTGATTCAAGGTCAGCATCACGACGTTCCATGGAGCTTGCAGCGGTTTGGTGCGACTTCTTGGTAATTCTGGAAGACATTTTCAAAAGAAACTGAAGGGAATAGACTCAAAGCACAAAGTTAATAGGTTAGTGACCCAAAAACTTGAAAGAACAAACTTGAGCAAGAGATGAACTTTGAAAGAGATTTTAAAGCTTGAATTTAAATGTTTTGAGCAAATGAGAGAATGTGAGAAGTGTAGGTTCGAGCAAGGACTATATAAAGAAGCTAAGGGGACAAGGAGACAAGGGTGGAGCGTCCATACCATTCAAATTCAAAATGGGAATCTTTGACTTACTTTTTGGCTGCCACTCGACCCCACACTCGACCAGCACGTGGTCGAGCTCCTTGAAAAATTTTGAAATTTCAAAAATTTTTCCCTTGTTCTTCCCTCCACTTGATCATTCTAGAAGAATGGGAATCAAATGGGCTTCTATTAGTATCCAGCTCGGCCGAGTACCTCTTGTGGTCTTGGTCGAGTGGGCTTGCGAGTCTCCTTCTCCAAGTCCAAATCTTTCTTTATCCAACTACATTCTTCCTCAAAAGCCTGTCTAACACAAACATAAAGTAAAACATATCAAAACTACTAGGAAAATAAACTATATTTACAAAGGATACCTTAGGACTTCCTCCCTAGTGAGCTTGTTTAGAGTCACTAAGCTTGACTTCTTATAGCTCTTTAAACTTGATTAGGAGACCAAGGAGGTGATGAAATCCCTCCTGGTTCTGCTTGGTAACCTTGGTGCTCCTTCTTGATCACTACTTCCTTAACACTTGAACCATGTTTCTTCTTAAACTTGAGTTTTGGTTTTGCCTTCTTCAAAGACCTTTTGTTGAGCTGAGCTTGAAGTTCCTTTACTAAACCAGCTAGCACTTGAACTGAACCCCTTAGTTCTTGGACAGTCTTAGCTTGGGCTGAACCTTTAATCCTAGGGTTCCCTCCTTCCTCAAAAACTTCACAACTAGCCTTTTTCCCTATCATAAAGTGTTGACCTTCAATAGTAGGCTGATGATTAGCATTCTTGATGTCAAACTTCATAATGAAGTCTTTAGCAAGATGAAGTTTGATGGTTCCCATCTTAACATCTATTACAGCTCCAACTGTGGCTAAGAATGGTCTCCCCAAGATGAGAGGATCTTCTGGCTCTTGGTCCATGTTCATGATCACAAAATCAGTTGGGATTCTTGCCTTTCCTATCTTTACTGGAAAGTTTTCAATTATCCCAAGCACATCCCTCTTGGATCCATCTGCCATGCCAATATAGAGATTGCAAGGCTTAAAGTATTCATACCCCAACTTTTCAGCCACTGAGTATGGCATTAGGCTCACTGAAGCTCCCAGATCACACAAGCATTTGTTGAAGTGCATGTAGCTAATGGAGCAAGGTAGATCAAATGATCCAGGGTCTTCAAGTTTTGTTGGTATAACAGCTTCCCCGATCTCTCTTAAGTCCTTCATGTCTTGTTCCTGAGCTTTCATCTTGGATAATTCAAGCAGCATGTCCTTGTAGGAAGGATTCTGAACAAATTTGCTCAAGTCAGGCCCTCTCTCTTCTTCCTTGTAAGCAATGGTAATCTCTTGTATGGCCATTACTTCCTTCAAGACTTTCACTTCCTCTTGTTGCAAAGCCATCTTTTCTTTTTTCTCAATAATTTCCCTCAGTTCCCTTATCTTTTGTGCCTTGAAACGTCCTGGGAATGGTAGAGGCGGTTTGTAAGCAGGAGGAATGTATCTAGCAGGCTTAACAGCTTCTGTATCTGCAACTCGATCAACCACTCGAGCATGCACTCGGTCGAGTGGCTGTTCGAGTACATGGTCGAGTGCAATGTCGAACTCCAGTTGCTTTGCAAAAACATCACTTGGGGCTTCAGTAACTGATAAATTCCCCCAAACTTGGACTTCACTGTCCTCAGTGACTTCTTTCTCATGAACTTGAATGGCCTTGGCTGTGAACTCCTTGGATTTTGGACAGCTTTTCCAGGGAGTTGGCTAGGTTTAGGGGCTGAAGTAGAGGCAATGTTACTCTCCATATACTTCACTCTTGAGTTAAGACCCTCAAACTTCATGTTTAGATCATTGTACTGTGATGTGAGTCGTTGATTCAACTCAGCAAACTGTTTGGCCTCCTCAATCTTTCCTTGTGTTTGCCCAATCAACAACTGTTGCATCATTGCCCTTAAGTCTTGTTCCTGGCCTTGGTTAGTCTGAAACCCTGGTGGGGGACACAATGGAGGCTGGAACACTTGATGTTGTTGTTTAGGGATGTAGCTTTGTTGCTGTGGAGGCTGTTGAGGTGGATAAACTTGGTCTTGAGGGTTGGCCACATTGGTACTCCTATATGAGAGATTGTTGTTTTTGAAACCTCCTTGGTTGTAGCCTTTGAATCCTCCTTGGTTTTGCATGTAGCACAACTCAGCAAACTCAGTCTCCCCTTCTTGAACTGGAGCCTCTTCCTCTCCAATGAAGTGAATGGACTTTTGCTGGCTAAGAAGAATCTTGTCCAGCTTCTCATTGACCATCTTCAAATCCCTCTTGTACTTTTCCTCTTGATCAGTGGAGGATGACCTTATGGTTCTGTCATAGTCCTCATTGTAGTTGCCATCTGATTGAGCAAGATTTTCAACCAACTCCCATCCTTCTTCAACATTTTTGTTGAGGAAGTTTCCATTTGAGGCTGTGTCAAGAAGCATTCTGATCTTGGGAAGCACCCCTCTATACAAAGTGCTTAAAAGGGACTCATTGCTGAAGCCATGGTGAGGACACTGAGTCTGGAATCCTTTAAACCTTTCCCAAGCTTCACAAAAACTCTCATTATTCCTTTGAGCAAACCCAGAGATTTCATTTCTCAATCTAGCAGTTCTAGCATTGGAAAAGAATTTGGCCAAGAAAGCCTTCTTGCAAGCATCCCATGTGGTTATTGCTCCAGTAGGAAGAGTCTTCTCCCAAAGGTGAGCCTTATCTCCAAGTGAGAATGGAAATAGCCTTAACTTGAAGCCATCCTCACTGACCCCATTGATCTTAGTAAGACCACATATCCTATCAAATTCATCAAGGTGGTCTAGGGGATCTTCCATTGGCAACCCATGGAACTTGTTGGCTTGAATCATTGAGATCAATCCACTTTTGATCTCAAAGTTGTTGTTGGCAACAGTAGGAGGCACAATACCAGCTCTCTGGTTATGTGTGTTTGGTGCATCTCCAGCACCAATGTTTCTTGCTCTTGGAGGTTGTTGAGCTTGATTCTCCATTAGAACTTGTTGTTCTTGTTCCTGATGGATCCTTGTTTTCTGCTGTCTCAGGTCCCTTGGTGGTTTGTTGATGTGATCAAGGAGTCTCTGAAGATTGTGAGGACCCTTGGACCTTGTTTGCATCAACAGAGTCGAGTACAGACTCGGACAGGCACTCGGTCGAGCGCAGGCTCGAGTGGGTGGTCGAGTCGACTGGGAACTGATGTCTATTTGTATCCGGCTTCTGACTCGATCAAGTGCTCGAGCACACACTCGGTCGAGTGGTGGTCGAGTTGGTGGTCGAGCTGGTACCTGAAACTCAAGCACAAACAAGCAGAAGAATAAACAAGATCAGTAATGAACAAGTGGATAAACGAACTTAATCTTAGACTTTTATGGATCCTAATTGTCACAAAAACACACTCAAATAGGCAACGGCGCCAAATTGAAACATGACATTTGTGGTGAATAGGTCAAGATGGAATGGATGACGATGAATGTATGCAATGATGGGTAAGGTGTTTCAATTCCCCTTATGCAGTTGCAGTATAAGGGGTATCAATCCAATTTGAGTGGTTGTAAACAGTTAAGATATGCATAAAGATCTAATTTAAGCCAGATGAAAAGGATGTTGCCACTAAACAATCCTATGATGAAAGTGTAAAGTGCAGAAGGTAAACTAAATGAACTAAGAACTAAATGCAAATGAAATAGAATGATTAAGACAGTAATGATGCAACCAACAGAAACAGAAACTAAGATAAAGAACAAATGCAAGACAATAATGAACAGGACACTAAATGAATGCAGCAGAAATGGAACAGGAATGAAACAAGACAATCACAAATCACAAATAACAGAGTTCTGGGGATGAACTCGAGCCAGCACTCGACCGAGTGTAGGTCGAGTGAGTGGTCGAGCTAGACTAAACGCAGGAACAGAGCAATGCAATAAAAACAGAGTAATGCAAAGACAGATCAAACTACAATCAAGCAACAGGATTAAGACTGAAAAATCAATAAACAAAGAAGGACTTGAGGAGGGATTCATGGGCTGGACTAATGATTGAGGCTATCTAACTTGATCAACAAATCTCAAACAACATGAGCTAATCTCTAGACATATGAATCCAAGACAAGTTTCTCCCACTCTCATGGTCAAGAAACAATCAAACCTATGCATTTCTAGACTTGCTCTCACATAGTAAAGAATCTACACAAGCAGGCAGTAAGAAATATGTCTCATACCAAACAAAACTTCTAATCTCTTAGCAAGCAAGATGGTAAGCTCTAGATCTAGCCTTATCTATGCCTCTTAAACATTGGTGTGATGCTAAGATGCTTGAAATCAGATCCTACCCTCTCAGATATAGGATCAGCATTAAGAACATCTACCCTAGAAGAGATCTACAACAATCAAGCTTGATCAAGCCAAACAAACCTCATTCACAGCCCAGCCTAACCCATCCTCAAGATCCTAAACTACTACTCACAAGAACACATGATAAACATCAAAATCATAAACCCAGAAAAGATTGAAACTTGCATCATTAGATAGATAAAACAAAGATCTACAATATTGAAAAAGAAATGAAACTTAAATTCTCAATATTAAGAAAGTTATTAAACAACAATAATGAGAAATTTAGTCTTTTTCAAGTACAAGATCTTAGGAATAAAAAGCAAAAGGAATAAATCCCAAAAAGGTAAATACTAGGTTTTTAAGAATATCTAAAAAGCTGACCCTTTTGTGGCTGCAGGTACAAGGCTTTATATAGGAGGGGAGTGGAAGCCCTAAAAATGCTAAAAGACAAAATAGTCAACGGCTCGGTCAACTCGACCTGTGCTCGGTCGAGTGGCAGGTCGAGCTGGCTTCTCTCGTGCATTGTCCACTCGGTCGAGTCCTCCTCAGCACACGGTCGAGTGTCTGGTCGAGTGTGCGGTCGAGTTGGACTCCGGACCTTGTTATTTCAGCCTTAACTCTCTTGCTTTCCCTTCATGATTGCTTCACTCCTTCCTCAGCATTGCTTCCATGCTCCTTAAGCTTCAAAATCACCTGTTTATGCATGAAAAGATGCAAATGCAATGCAACTAAACTCTAATGCATGATTAGTCCTAAAGCTATGCAATAATGGTGAAAATGGATAGCAAAAGATGCAAAAGATGTGAATATACTAAGGGAAAACAGGGTAAAATATATGAACATCACCGATCCAATTTTAATCTTTCGTACCTTATACATCATAACCAAATCAAAGTCGTATTTACTTTACTCTTTTTACCCATGAGGGATTCCTTGTATATTTCAACAAAAAAATTTGATTTTTTTCAGTAAATGTAAATAGCAGAATTGTGGCTAGGGAAGTATATTATCGACCTAGCTAACTTTATTGTAGAAATTTTCGGGATAAATGATTGGACCATGCAAACTAGAAATACCTTTCTTGGATAAGGAAGAGATTACTCGCTCCATATCTGTCTCACTCATGATATATATAATAACTTGGGCATCCATTTCAAGTGCATATCCGATTTTTGCCCAGCAGAATTATGAAAATCCACGAGAGGCAACTGGGCGTATTGTATGTGCCAATTGCCATTTAGCTAATAAGCCCGTGGATATTGAGGTTCCACAAACGGTACTTCCTGATACTGTATTTGAAGCAGTTGTTAAAATTCCTTATGATATGCAACTAAAACAAGTTCTAGCTAATGGTAAAAAAGGAGCTTTGAATGTGGGAGCTGTTCTTATTTTACCGGAGGGGTTTGAATTAGCCCCCCCGATCGTATTTCACCCGAGATGAAGAAAAGATGGGAGATCTGTCTTTTCAGAATTATCGCCCCAATAAAAAAAATATTCTTGTGATAGGTCCTGTTCCTGGTCAAAAATATAGTGAAATAACCTTTCCTATTCTTGCTCCGGACCCTGCTACTAATAAAGATGTTCACTTCTTAAAATATCCTATATACGTAGGTGGAAACAGGGGAAGGGGTCAGATTTATCCTGATGGTAGCAAAAGTAACAATACAGTTTATAATGCTACGGCAGGAGGGATAATAAGCAAAATTTTACGAAAAGAAAAAGGGGGATACGAAATAACCATAGTGGATGCATCAAATGGACGCGAAGGGATTGATATTATCCCTCGAGGCCTAGAACTTCTTGTTTCCGAGGGCGAATCCATTAAACTCGATCAACCATTAACGAGTAATCCTAATGTGGGTGGATTTGGTCAGGGGATGCGGAAATAGTACTTCAAGATCCATTACGTGTCCAAGGCCTTTTGTTCTTCTTAGGATCGGTTGTTTTGGCACAAATCTTTTTGGTTCTTAAAAAGAAACAGTTTGAGAAGGTTCAATTATCCGAAATGAATTTTTAGATCTGTCTATTTAGCTTTATCAAATTCGTAAAAAAGAACAAAAAAAATTATGAAAAGCCTTTTGCCTCTCTTTAGATTTGCTATTCTAGATGTCAGAAATTACTTGTATCATAGTCCTAATACTAGTATGTATATTGAGAAGAATTCACTTTACCCCCCCTTTATTTATTTTTCAATAAAAATTTGAAAAACGAAAAGAGGTGTGATGTAACTCTGTCGTTATTGACCAATTGAAATTGATAGAATGTATGAATAATCAAGAGTTTTTTTTTTCTAGTCACAAGAATGACCAGCTACAGTACCTATTACCCAAAGAGGAATCCTTCCAGTAGTATCAGCCATTTATCCCGCTTCCCTCCACATTTCATCGAGTGGTCATGCTAGAAACATAAACAGTCAGAGATAATTATTATATATAACCATCTGAATGGGATAAGAAAATTACTCCTCTTTCTTTTTATTTTATTATTCTATGCTCTTTTCTTAATTGAAGAAATAATTCGAAAATAAAACAGCAAGTACAAAAATGAGTAATAACCCCCAATAGAGACTGGTACGATTTAATTCAACACTTTGTTCGTTCGGATTTGATTGTGTCATAGCTCTATAATTGAATTAGGTTTATCGTTGGATGAACTGCATTGCTGATATTGACCCCAAAAAAGAAACGGTAGGTACAGCTAGTCCATGAACAGCCAACCAGCGCACTGTAAAAATTGGATAGGTCCTATCTATAGTCATTGGGTCCTCCTAAAAAGATCTACTAAATTCGTCGAGTTGTTCCAAAGGATCAAAACGGCCTGTTATTAATGGAATGCCTTGTCGGCTCTCTGTAAAATACTCGTTTGGACGAGGGCTCCCGAACACATCGTAAGCTAAACCGGTGCTGACGAATAACCAGCCCGCAATGAATAGGGAAGGTATAGTAATGCTATGAATGACCCAGTATCGAATACTGGTAATAATATCAGCAAAAGAACGTTCTCCTGTGCTTCCAGACATACTGAACTCCAGATATTCTCGTAGGGAATCGATTCTGTAAAAGATGAATCAGTAAATTAAAATTAACTGAGATTGCATCTTTGTGAGATCGTCAATAAAGTACCAAGGGTATTTTTAGAGTCTACCGAATCAGTATAGCTATCCTTCTTCTGACACAGCAACGCAATTTGAATTAGTATAGAAATGGGGTGTTAGATAATTTTTTTTCTTGCTTGTCGATGTATAACCGTGTCCCACTTTTTCAAATTACTGTAATCTATAAGGGGCTTTGATCCTTTATTCGTTTTGGACTAGAAAATAAACTAAAGATTAGATAAAATGAAAACCCAAGAGGTTAGTTTTTAATTCTAATAATTCATGAAGGAAATTTTCATATTGTCCCAAGTTAATTGAATTAAAAATTAATAAATTTCATTTTCATTGCATATGCATAATTGTAGAATAGATTTTTTTAATGATAATGTGATCCCCCCCTTTTACTTTTTGTTTCATTTTAAGGAATGAATTTGCAGTAACAAGAAAAAGAAGAATAGTTTTGGATCAATTAAAAAGAACAACAAATAATAATAAAAATAATAACAAAAATACTAAATATTTGTAATGGGTGCATTGTTTTGTTGTATTCAATTCACAATTCAAAGGTTTTTTTCTTTCTTTAACTAACTACAAAGGTGATGGGTTTTTCACTCTATTTTCTATATAATCTCGAAAGCAAACAACCTAAAACCTTGAAAGGAAACGATAATAGAAATTGCTAATTACAAGTTTTAAAAATCTAGTTATCTTTTAAAATCTAGTTAAAATAAATAAATCTTTTTTGGACTAATCTCGTTCTCCGTGTAGGATACCTCTTTTCTTTTTAGTCTCATTCGATAGATTAAATTAAGAAAACTGCTCTACTATTTAATCTAATGAGTTCAAATTTAAGTAAATTCAATTTTAATAAAGTAGAAAGGGGCATATTCTAGGTTCTAAGGTCAATTAAAAAAAAGAATAAAACAACTTATTTTCAAATTTTTAAATATTAATTCAAAAAAAGTTATATGTTTTGACTGACGTTAGATAATAGAGTTTTTTTTATTATTAATTTCTTAAAGAGTTTTTCAATTAATTAGTTACGTTAATTCTGACTCCTGAGATAGTGCAGATGCCAAAGACGATGAATTGAGTTCTTTTTATCCTTCTCTATTTTTGTTCATACCACCTATAATGATTGATAATTCACCAATTTTCAATTGAATTTTTTAATTCTTGGAACTAGTTATCTTTCTCTATTTCTAAAAAAAATTTTCAATTGAAATTTAGGGAAGTACTTTAGAAACATATGTATAAAAAACATATTTTATTGAGTCCCTTCATGCTTACTATAACTAGTTATTTCGGTTTTCTACTAGCAGCTTTAACTATAACCTCAGTTCTATTTATTGGTCTAAGCAAAATACGACTTATTTGAAATTAATGGAATGCAGATTTTTTTATAAAAAAAGGTTTTCGGTGGTATTTCATATGTTCAATAGTTGCTTACCGTGTTAATTACCCAATTTTGGTCATTCAGATTCATCGGCAATACAGATTAAGAGCTAGGAATAGATAGTACCTCTCTTTTCTCCCTTTCAAAAATGAAAACAAAAGAAAATTGAAATGATTGAAGTTTTTTTATTTGGAATCGTCTTAGGTCTAATTCCTATTACTTTAGCTGGATTATTCGTAACTGCTTATTTACAATACAGACGTGGTGATCAGTTGGACTTTTAATTAATTAACATCTCGTTTTTTTACTGACCTCCTTCTTGCTTTCCTATGTGGGAGGTCTAATTCCGATTGCTGCTCAGTAATTTTGAACAGTGGAATTTTGACACAATCTAATAAACAAGAGTGAAATCACGCTCTGTAGGATTTGAACCTACGACATTGGGTTTTGGAGACCCACGTTCTACCGAACTGAACTAAGAGCGTTTTTCTTGTTTTTTTCTAAAAAACGAAAAGGCTAGAAAGAGGGCATTCTTTAACCCGACTCGATTTTGTACGTATATACTATATCCTACATAGTATATCATAAATTTCAGAATTATATGTATGTCCGATTTTATTAAAAAAATCGATCAAAACAGATACCTCGTTACTGCTCTTCTGAGCAGTAATAGGTAGGGATGACAGGATTTGAACCTGTGACATTTTGTACCCAAAACAAACGCGCTACCAAGCTGCGCTACATCCCTTTCAATTGGTTTACAGTGTCATTGTAGAGAATTCCTGTCTTGTTTTCCACATCCTTCTTCTTTTTTTATTGGTATATCAAATTCATTTATTCTTTTTTCTCGCATTTCTCATATCAGATAACAAAGATATAATTAAAAAATTTATTTTTTTTTTACAAAAATTCTCTCAATTTAAATTTTACATAAAAAGGCGTTTACGTTTTCAAATGGAATCTATAAGATCGTTCTAGTAGACAATATTTAAATTATAATTTTGAAAGCGGGGGGACGGAAGTTACGTATACAAATACAAGAACTTCTTAATTACATGTACATCTGTAGTTATATATATTACTATATATAATGTAATACAATAAAGAAGAAAGAAGGAGGATTTCAAATGCGAGATCTAAAAACATATCTTTCCGTAGCACCGGTACTAAGTACTCTATGGTTCGGTTCGTTAGCAGGTTTATTAATAGAGATTAATCGTTTATTTCCGGATGCATTAACATTTCCCTTTTTTTAATTCTAGTTATTAACATCAGAAAGGGGTGAAAATTTTAGAGATACAATCAACGACCGGGGACCCCCCCCTTTTTCTAATTAATTTTTTATAATAAATTAGAAAAAGGGGGGGGGGGAGGTCATAAAAACGAGGGTTCAGGATCCAATTAAATTAGTAATAGAACGAAAAAAATGTTGCTAGGGAAAGAGTATCCTATGAGATACTTAAAAAAATACTGTACAAAGATTTTCAATATAGTTTTCACAAAATCATTGTATTACTTAATTATTTTATTTTTATTTAATTACTAATTAATAAAATATTCATTGCAACGAAATATTTCAGAAATTTTTTTAGTTAACAGCTTCTATTTTTTTGGTTCTTGTTCTTTCTGGATCCTAAAATTAAAATAGAAGATTGAGGTGAATCATAAATCCAAAGGAGGTTTCATGGCCAAGGGTAAAGATGTTCGAGTAACAATTATTTTGGAATGTACCAGTTGTGTTCGAAATGATATTAAGAAAGAATCGGCGGGAGCTCCTTCTATTAACTAATTCTTTTTTTAGTTATTCTTTTCCCCTTTACTAGTCTATTAATAATCAAACGAATTATTCCAATGTATAAAAAAAATTCCAATGGCTTTTGCTACTCTAACCTTCCCCACCACTATTTTTTGCTAGGTATTTTCCTTTGCTTTGAAAGGATAAATTCCCTTGATATAAAAAAAAAGAATAACTACAAAAAGTAGTAATAGAAATAGAATTGGATAAATAGTGGTTCCATCGTTTCTATGGTTACTTCTAAACGGTGAGGTCCTCTCTATACACCGGAGCTCCTTCTTTTAATTAATCAATACTATTGGTAACTTGCACAATTCACATTCTTTGCTCTACCCATGAATATTCCAGTAATAGGTCTTTCACAATGAGATCCCCTTTATACAGTAACGGTATTTCATTTTGAAAATTGATTTGGTCATTTACCCTGTTAGTCCGTTCTTTTCTTTTAAGAGTGGAATCTTTTTTCTAAAAAATGGAATTTCCCCCGCTTAATGGATAATCATTTGTTATCATTGGGGGTTTTCTAAAAAATGGAGTTGGTTGGATTTGCACCAATGTAAACCATAAGTTTCAGACAACAATAGAATATATGAACGATCTATATTTTTTAAATCATGAATCGAGTTCCTCCATTCTATTTTATTCACAGGTACTGATCCGTGATATTTCAAAAAGAATTTCCTTTTTATGTCTCAGTCTATGATCTAAACGAGTCGCACATACACCCGAGTACATGTTCCTCGCGCTGAGGCATCCCCGAAGCGCTGGGATTTCGTGACGTTTCGGATTGGCTGTCTTGTATTTCTAATAAGTTGTTTAATCGTTGGCATACGGAATCATATAAATAATGGGCTGGTTTAGATTTGTTCTAACCGCTAATTCTGAAATACTTCTCTATCAAGATTCTCAATATCAATTAATTCAAAAATCCTCTCT
>JALLKC010000043.1:0-12487 GCA_024034495.1 Camelina laxa | reverse complement strand
GTTTGTGTAAGTTAAACTCACGCACATCTATTGCTGGAAACTACACTGTTGCAGAATCTCAATTTTGAACGTGTTAGATGACATTCATCTCCCTCAAGCCTCAAGAGTGAAGACACCTTTTTATTTCAACTATCTTTACAAAGAGCCACCCGCAAAAGCACTAGCATTCAATACGGTCATCGCTCGTGTAAGGCGTAACCAATATATAGAGGAGAAGAAAATAGAAAAAGAAGATTGACAAATCATGGAAGTAAATTAATCAAAGTGTCTTGAGCCAACAACAACTGAATTTGCCCAAAAAAAAGAAGTTCATGTGAATCCAGAGATTATGCTTTAGAACAACAATTAAGATGAATTCAAATTAACAGCCTAACATCAATATGCATGGTTAGATTTCGTTGATGTCTTATTGCATAATTAAACAATGAAAACCGATCATTCCTAAAAAACTGCAAGGGCCAGAACATTGTCGCCATCGTACTTAAACGGTAGACGGCAAAACAGTCGTTCCGTCTCTCTGTTGAAAACCCAATGAAAATACCATTGTTAACATCTTGTTATCATAATCTATTCATATCGGGTTGGATAATAATGTTTGATCCGTACCACTAGTTTTGTCTTTGTCTCAACCGGGGTTCCACGACCCCTTAAACTGCCAGCTAGTAAAAACACAAGCTCATCGAGTTTTCGTCTCAGAACTCCCTAAAACAATTCTGACAATCTCATAAGTCCCTCTTTTTTTGGCTTTTGTTTTTGATTTTTTTTTAAATCGAGAATGTGTTGTTTACATTCTGTCCAAAGAAAACTTAGATATTTACAAAAAATACCTGGGTAGTATCCACCCAAAAAACTGAATCGGATCTAAGACCCAAAATAAAAAAACTGAATCGGTTTTTTGTTTTAAAAAAACTGTAAATTAAAACTGCTCTCTCTCTCACTCACTCCTTCTCTTTCTTCGGGAAATTCGAATCGAGTGATTTGGGTGAAACTGTAGAACTAGGTTTTCTCGTTTTCATTCAATCAACCAAAAATTGAGTAAGAAGATGGTGAAAACAAGGGGGGGTCGTCTGAGGAGGAGTGAGCGTTTGAAAGAGAAGAAGATCTCAGAAGGAGATGGTGGTTCGAAAGCAAAATCCGATTCGCCGGAAGTAGGTGTGTCGGGTTTGAGTCCGGCGATAGTAGGAGGAGAGAGAGCTTTGAGTACGGTGGCGGAAGAAAGTGAAAGTCGAGTTTCGGAGGAACCCAATCCGGTGGTCGGAAGAGAAAATGCGAACGAAGTAGAGAAAGCAAAATCCGCTACTCCGGAATCAAGTAATGAAGAAGAAGATGATGAAGAAGGAGAGATAATGAGAGATCTACTTCTGTGGAATCAATCGATGGAGAAGAAGAAGGAAACGATGAAGGGGAAGAAGAAAACGATGAAGTGGAAGAAGAAAACGATGAAGGGGAAGAAGAAGACGATGAAGGGGAAGAAGAAAACAATGAAGGAGAAGAAAGTGAAGAAGGGGAAGAAGAAGACGATGAAGGGGAAGAAGAAAACAATGAAGGAGAAGAAAGTGAAGAAGGGGAAGAAGAAGACGATGAAGGGGAAGAAGAAAACAATGAAGGAGAAGAAAGTGAAGAAGGGGAAGAAGAAGACGATGAAGGGGAAGAAGAAAACAATGAAGGAGAAGAAGAAGGGAAGAAGGGGAAGAAGAAAACGATGCAAGTGTAAGTACAACAAGTCTGTGCAACTATTGGGTGTAGAACTAGTAGAACTGGTGCAACTATCGGGTGTAGAACTAGTAGAACAGGTGCAACTATTGGGTGTAGAACTGGTACAAGTAGGTGGTGTAGAACTAGTAGAACTGGTACAACTAGTTGTTGTATAATTTTTATAACTCATGTAAACCTGTTATTGTTGCAGGAATCAGAGGAAATAGAAGCGATGCAACCTTTAGGAATGCACTTCGAGCCTAGTCAGTACAACAAGAAAATCAAGCTATCGACAAGGTGTCATATTTTTGAAACCTTGAAAACGCTGGATAATTTAGAGTATCCACTGACTCGTTCTGAGAGGGATTGGTTTGAGAAACATCCACAATTCAAGCACATTTTCCACATGCCAAGGGAACCAAACCACAAGCTTATGGGAATGTGGTTGCTCTTACTTCGAACAGCTAAAATCGAAAAAAAGAAGGAAGCATGGTTTGTTGTGAATGGTGTTCCAATCCGGTATGGTCTGAGAGAACATGCTTTGATGTCTGGATTAGATTGTCGGAGCTATCCACTTGATTACAAGGAAGCCGGCGGTATCGAGTTTCGAAGGAAGTTTTTTTTACGAAAAAAAAAGATTACACTTGAAGATGTGAGGAGACAGCTAATGGTAATGCAACCAGATCGTACTCGTGATAGGTTGAAGATGGCGGTTCTCTACTTTTTAGGAAGCATCATTGCAGGCTATACAAAAGACTCGGGAGAGATGCCATGGGTATTGATGATTTTGTTGTAAGCGCAGTGAATGATCTAGGTTTTTGTGTGTCTTTTCCTTGGGGGAGATTATCATTCGAGAACATGCTAGAAGAGATTTCCATACAATGAGGCATTTTGATGGGGTCGTGGTTAAAGAGAATGCGTTATGGCCTGTTCCAGGTTTCTGTATTCCATTGGAGGTTAGTAAGTTTAAAATTTGAAGTCTTCTCATTATTGATATTTCTTATATGTGAAGCTGATTTTAGTTTTTTTCTTTGTGTTGTGTAGTTTTTACTATTTGAGGCAGTTCCAATTTTGGCGAACACTTATGTTGACCAAATTCCTGAGGCGGATGAAAGTTGTCCTAGGATGTGCAGGAGGAAATTTAAGATACCGGTCAGAGGTTTTCCTCTAAAGAATATTGGTGATACACTTGGTACAACAACGGTTAGTTATCCTAGTAATTGCCATTATTAATCATTTGAATAAATTGGTTTGTAATGTATCTAAAGTATGCTCGTTTACACAGGCAATTGCTAGTGTGATCCCTCATAATGATGAAGAAATTCCTCTTCTCGATTTAATCATGGAAGAAGCTGAGGAAGAGGATACCCATGATGTCGTAGTCGCCAGTTGGATGTGGCGCATTCGTAGAGGACTACCTGTACTTTTGGAGGAGATGTACACAGCCGATGTGGCTACTCGTTCAGGACAAAACGATGCGAATGAGGAAATAGTCGCCAATGAACAACCGAGAGAAGATACTATTGAGTTGGTGGATCTTCTAAGGACCATGAAGCAGGATATGAAAACCCAATTCGATAACATTTCGGCGAAGATTGATGGGCTTGAAAAAAGGATCGAACCGTTGGAAGTATATGTGAAAGAGCAAGAGAAACCAAAGGTAATACTTCGTAATACTATAGTAATACTTGATAATACTAGAAGGTGTTAACAAAATTTGGTTTCATGTCAGGCGCCTGTAGCTGATGAGCAACCGAGTACTTCGCAAGAAGGAGGGAGAGGACGAAGAGGAAAAGGTCTAAGAAGTAGTAAAACTAGGTTATTTTCTTTGATTTTTCATCGTAGTACTAGTAAAACTATGTAAAACTTCGTTATTTTGTTGGATTTGCGATTGGTACTGGTATTACTAGTAAAACTATGCAAAACTACGTTATTTTCTTGGATTTTCCGTTCGTATTTTTGGTAAAACTAAACAAAATTAGAGAATTCATATAAGAAAAATATAGAACACGATTCAATTCAAGAAGGAGGCATAATCCTAGAAGTCACATAAAAGAGAGATAGAACATCATGATTCAACAAGAGAAGTCACATGAAAGATAAGAAACTGATTCAACAAGAGAATTCAAGGAAAATATAAGAAACAGAAACTGATTCAACAAGTTTTAAACCAACGTAGAATAAGATCGACCCAGATAATATCAATCAAAACACAACCTATCCAGGAGATCGACTCGAGTTGTAAGCAACGCCAACTCCTCCTTTAGTTTGACAATCTCGTCACTCTTCTCCTTAAGCTCCATCTGCAAATTATAGATCTTAGTATGATGGGGATCAAATTCCCTCAATCTCTCCCAATGGTTATCAACATCTTTCCTTAAGGTTTGGGTTTCTTCTTCAATTGCATCAGCCCAATTTTCCGCCTGTGCAATCCATCATCCTGCAAAATATATCAACGAACAGACATCATACTCAGGTCTCTCAATTGTATTTGATTAAATTTAATTTACCTTATACTTAACGCAAGTAAACCATCTCTTTTTCTCTGTTTCTGTTGGAGAGATCTCATTGACGATTCGTTTGCCACATGGGCAAATTCGAGGCATGCCCAAATCACCATCGGCTACGGCTTGTCGCCACGCTTCTAACTTCCTCGCCTTCTTCTGATCAGCATAGTATGGGTCGGCCTCAAATTGTTCCATAGTTTAAGAAGGAGAGAAATAGATCTAGAATTCGACTTTGAAGATGAGAGAAGAGATTCTGACTTTTAGGTTTCGAAGAAAATGAATGAATGGATGAGAATGAGCTGACGTGAAGATAAATAAATAAATCTTCATGCTCTCGTGAAGAAAGAAAGAAAAAACGAAATTCTGGCCACGTGTAAAAGATGTGTGCGTTCACACTGTGTGTTCACACACAGTTTTACCGAGTAATGCGGTTGCACTCAACTTGCAAATAGTTGTACTTTAGAGGTTTCTCAGTTTAATTAGTTTTACTAAACCTTAGCATTACTTTTTTAGTTTTACAGTTGATTAAACTTAACTAACATACAATTACAAGCTTTTTGCAACTTCATAAGTTAAAACTTGATAATTCTATAACTTTTTTCATGCTTACTTGGTAATTATTTACAAAGTGACATTAAAAGTGTAAGGAAACACTTGTTGAGATTCTTTCATAAATAAATTAAAATTGGTATATTTTCGAAAATTATTCATTTATACTACAATACAATATGTATTATACAATATGTAGTGGTTTTAGGTAGTACCAATTTTATTATTTTTACCAGTTTTATCTTAGTTCTGCCAGTTCTACGCTCTCATATACACATATTTTGAAAGAAGAAAACATTAATAGACTTCAAATTAAGTTTCAACCCAAGTTTTACATTAAGTTTCAAACCAAACACAATTGATACATGAAGAGGTGAATCAAACATGAACATTATCTCCAAATAACAACCATTGGAGTCCTTGTCTCCGGCGCCTTTTATTCTGCGTCCTAGGTCGAGTTTTTGGTCGTTTTTCCCAGCAGATGCATACCTTTTTGTTTTCTTTCTTCCCCTCTTATTTCCGATTCGGAGGCATGATCTCCATATCTTGGACGTCATCTAGGACATCCCATCGAGACTTATCAGGTACTAAATAAATTGTTCTGCAATATGCAATTGCCCACAGCTCCGTCCAATAATACTTAGAACACAACTCATGTAACTCGAAATCCTTACCTCCATATTTTTGGAATGTAATGAAAGACGCCAATGCATGCACACAAGGATACTTTTGTATATCGAAAAACCTGCAACTGCAACTTCTCAATCGCAACTTCACCAAATAAGGCTTTCCGTCACTGTCAATGACATTGTATTCAAGCTCGAAACCATTTAGCTCTATCACCTTTAGTTTCTCAGCAGTTGCCCATAAATCATGTAAGTAGTTCTCCACTAAAGGCACCAATTTATTTGCGACTGATCCAGACACAGCATCTTTCCGATGTTCATTAAACCATTCAGAGAATTTTTTAACTATTGCATCAAGCATGGGTATCAAGGAGTACCTCCTTGCATCTTTGAATACACTGTTCAACGATTCAACACAGTTGCTTGTGTCTAGGTTGTATCTATCTCCTGGAAAAACACATCTTGCCCATCTTTCTTTCTGGGTAGATTCTTCAAGATACTTGGCAGCAGAAGGATATCTTGTCGTAAAAGATGCGTAAGCAATGGTGAACTCAGGCACTGTGTAAAACCTACTACACTCCATGAATCTCCATGCAACAACATCTTTGTTCACGTTACGAGCATAACCTTTCACATTTTGGGATAAATGCCATATACAAAACCATGATGAGCCAGAGGATACACATTAGCTATAGCTTTTATGAGACTTGTATTTCTGTCAGTCATAAATACTATTTCAGAAGAATCCCCAACAACAGTTTTCAACATCTCCAAAAACCAATTCCAACTTGCATCATTCTCACCATCAAGAACACCAAACGCCAAGGGATAATGGTGACGGTTAGGATCTTGAGCCGACGCAAAAACAAGAACACCCTTATATCCGTTCTTTAGAAAAGTTGCATCCATAGTTATAACTTTCCTCATGACTTTAAATCCTTCAATGCTAGCTCCCAAAGCTATGAACAAGTACATGAATTTATTATTCTCATTGCAATGAACATATGATCTTGTACCATGATTAACTTTCTCTAACATGTGCAGATAACATCGCAGCATCTTGTAGCTTTCTTCTGGGCTACCTTTCAAATCAGTAACAGCTTGATTTTTCCCTCTCAATGCCGTGGAATATGATATATCAACACTAATTTTGTCTTGACAAGATCCATGATAATTTTCGGAGGTGGAGTTTCCATTTGCCCTGGATAATCACAATGTAAAAGAGAAGCAACTAATTGTGGAGTGCCTTGCCTCTTACTATTGCTTGAACTTTGACTAGCCCGAGAGCATGTATGCATCTTGTTGTGCCTTCTAATCGAGAAAATATCTGTACCTCGAATCCTACCACTCGTAAACCCAGTTACATCCTTCTTTAGGACATTTGACCACATAACGCACCTTGTCCGACTTTACTATTTCAAAACTAAAACAGTTAGCGAATGAAGCTCTATCCACCACATCTTGCAATGCCTTCTTGTTTGGAAATTCTTGAAGTTTAGTCAGATCCAAACCGTCATCCCATGGTTCAATATACTTACACGGTTCTACAACAGGGCGTGGCTCAGTATATTCATCACCTTCATCACGTGATTCGGGTTCACCCTCTTTATTAGAATCACCCTCTACATCCTTTTCTTTGCCTACGTAGACAACAATGGCGTTAGGTCCGATTTCACCATCCTTCGCATATTGGTTTTCATAGTTCATACCAACAGAACTTTGGTCCACTATGGGCACTGTGGGCACTATGGGAACTTGCTCAGGCTGAGGCTCAGAAGGGATAACATTCACAAACAACATACATCTTCGCTTCTCATAATTAACGGAGTCTAGATAAACATTAACATCCTCATCATCATTAAGCTCACAATGCTCCAATGTTTCTACCAGTAGTGGCTTGTAGCTCAGCTGCAACTGAACATTACTTTCAACAAACCTAAGCTTCCTCTGTATCCTTGCTTTTAACATCAACAATGTTATATTCCTCTTGAACATTATACTATACATGCGTCCTTCATATTTAAAATGTAGGCTGACGTTCTCGCATATTGTATCCTGCCAAACAAACCAATATAAAAAATTCAAAATTAGTACTACTACTAGTTTTACTATTTTTACTAAAAATACCAGTATTACCAGTTTCACCACCTTCTCTCTCCTATCAAAATCGAATCGAATGGTAGACGAGTTCTAATCGAGTTAATTCACTGAAATTGAAAGGAGCCAAATCCCTTTCTTATCTAATAGATAGCTCCATCGACCCATAAACCTTTGTAAAACACCCAATGTGCTAAGCTTTCTTCGATCTAAATCCAATTGAATTTCTATATTTACAAATCAAAAACAAATTCAACCAAAAGCAACTCTAAAGTGAAGTAACGCACCTGCATTTTGAAGAACAACTTGATGCAACTTGATTTAGTGAAGAACGACAGCAGTAGGAGCTCCGACGACGAAGAATCGCCGGCGGCAGGGTTGAGAGAGGTCGGAGTTTCTCGGGTCGAAGAAAGAAGCTGGAAAACGAGTTTTTTATTTTTAATTTAAAAAATTTAATCTAATTCATTAAAAACAAAATAATCGTCTCATCGAATATTATTGAAGAAAGTGGGGGTATGAAGAATAGAGAGGGAGATAGGAGATTTGTCAAATCTTTTTAAGGGCTTCTGAGACGTTTACTCCAAGCCATCACAAATCAAAAAAGTCGTAATAGCGCATCTCATATTTTCAAACCAGAAATTTCTAAGGTTGACTTACTCATTGACCTTTATCGCGTGGGATCCGTTGAAATTAACTGCCACCTTTAGAATCATCAGTTCTTAGAATTCTGTTTTAAAAAAAAAGAAAAAAAAAAGACTCAATATACATTGACTTTTTTTAAAAAAGTTATATAGTTGAATATTAACACCAAAATAAATTATGAAAAGTATTTGAATCTCTAATCCCCCTATATACTAAAAGAGAAAATCTTGAAGAAAAGCTGACGTGTCGTCGCCAGAGAGCTTCTGTGCCCAATTTATTACTTGCCCTTAATTTCTATAAATATACATAAAACTACCATTGCTATTCAATTTATTTAATATACACATTTTTTGTTCCTATAAATTCTAAAATTTGGTAAAATTAATAAATATTATCCCCTACAAGTTTTTCGAAATTATTTCAATAACCTATTGTATTATAATATAATAAAAAATTATAACATGAGATGTTAAAAATATATATTTAAATCATATTTCAAAAATATAAATTAATATTAATTATTATTATTTTTTTGACAAAAAAAATTGAAATTAATTTTGAATAATAGATATTGGAAAATTCTTTAAAAAACAATTTGATGGCATCTTAAATTTATTTTACTATAAAATATTTAAACTTATGCAAACCTAATTTTCAGTTTTCCATAAGAAAATTTCTGATATATAAGACTAAACGTATATTAAAGATTCCTTAAATTTCAATTAAAACAAAATTTATTAAAAATATATCCCTATATATATTAATATTAATTTTTTTAAAGATTTCGAGGACGGATTTTATAAGTATAGCTAGCGGGATAGGTTTAACCCGCTTAAGAATTTAGGTCATTCGTTTTGAGAAGTTTTAGTCTTTTTGATGGCTTTTATCTTTTTAATAATTTACAGTTTATACAATTTTAATAATCACTGATTCGGTAAACGTTAGATTCGGGTATGTGTTTGTAAATCTGAATTTTGTGCAAAAACTCTTATTTTTCAAAAATCACAAATCTGGATGAAACCAAACTAATATAAGTTTGAACTGTAAAATGATTTAATAAATAATTATATTTATAAATATAACTCTATGTGTATATAATATATTAACAAATTCTTATAGTAAACATAGTTTTTGAAATCAATCACGCACTACGTGCGGGTCTGTACCTAGTTGAACTTCATTATGGATGACTCAATATACAAAGTTTATATAGTTTTTTGAATAACACTAGATAAAATAATGAAGTATTCGAAATTCTAACTGAACAACACTATTTTTCTTTAAAATAATCATGATTATAAATATAAACAAAATTTAATAACACAATGTTAAAACAAATTAAAATCATTAATTGTCTGTCTATATACTTTCTTTTTAAACATAGTAAACACTCTTAGCGATTAATTTTATTTACCGTTACTAATACTTATTAATTAAATAGATTAAGATCCTATTATTTTAAGTAATTTTTTTTTTCTTAATTCACAAAACACAAATAAAAGAAAAGAGATAAGATAACCCCTTTTGCTCACTCGAGATATATCCTCCGCCGGCGAGTTTCGATGTTCTCGCCGTCGCCAAACCTTCCTCTCTCCTTCACCACCGCTCTTTCGCCTTCCTCTTTCTTCTTTCTCAGTTTCCTTCCGCGTTATCCCCTCATTCTTCTCCTCCTCCTCCTCTTCCTCTCTCTTGCCGTCTCCTCAATCTTCCCAAACAATCACGCTCTCTTTTCCTCGAGCCGCCGCAACTGTAGTCGCCATGCGTTATCGTTGACCAGTACCTCTCATGTTCCATGCCTGAGAAGCCCCTCGTGTCGCGTACTCCTCAGTGGCGGCGTCGATAGCAGTGTCGCTCTCCGTCTCCTCCACGCCGCTGGTCACTCGTACCGCTTTCTATCTCAAAATCTGGTTTCAGGTGTGCTTCTTCTCTTCTTCGCAATTGCTTATTGGAGAAACCATAGACATATATCATAATCACAATCAAGCAGCGTCTGGAATATGGGGTTTGTGATATTTGAATGATGTGTAGGAAGGTTTGGAGAATTTCTGGAATCAGTGCCCCTGGGAAGATGATTTGAAGTATGCAAAGCATGTTTGTGAGAAGGTAGTGTTCTTGATTTAATCGTTTAAAAAATCCCTTAAATCAACATTTGAGATGTTTACTGCTTCTAGTGGTGGTGCCATTTTACAGGTTAATGTCCCTTTGGAGGTTGTACATTTAACAGATGAATATTGGGAAAGAGTTGTAAGTTGTTTCTTCGTTGCTCTTCTTTTTAGACTGCTAATTATAATTCTGGGTTTCTGATTGGATTTTCCAACATTAAAATCAGGTTTCCTACATTATTGAGGAGTATCGTTGTGGACGTACACCTAATCCAGATGTTTTG
Organism: Camelina laxa; assembly: GCA_024034495.1. NCBI lineage: Eukaryota > Viridiplantae > Streptophyta > Magnoliopsida > Brassicales > Brassicaceae > Camelina > Camelina laxa. The sequence goes on along the minus strand of JALLKC010000043.1, from coordinate 1,985 downwards.
TGTAATACTAGAATCAAGTTTGGTAAGTTCTTGTGCTCAATGGATTGTAATCGCCCATGAAGAAAGACTTCTGCTTTCAGTGTATATGCTATTTTTGAGTAATCGATTATAGATTGACCTTATATTTTCAGGTGCATTCATGGATGCAATTAGTGATATGAAGTATGACTACGTAGCTTCAGGTCACTATGCTAAAGTGGTTCATCCCCCTGCTGACCAAAATGATTCATCATCTGTTTTGGAACTGTCACAAGACATGGTACTTACTCCCGATAAAACATCTGTGTTTTTTTATCAGCATGTCTTTACTGTATAAGAGTGAACATCACTTGTTAAGTTCAATGTTTGTATTGTATCAAATGTTGTAGGGTACTAATGCTTCTTAGGTATATTGCTTTGGTTTTTAGTCCTCTCTACCATTAAAAGTCTGCATTTTCTTTTTCTTTTTCAGGTGAAGGATCAAACCTACTTCCTCTCACATCTCTCTCAAACCCAGCTTAAGCGACTGCTTTTCCCACTTGGTTGTCTAAAGAAGGTACTCGAGGAAGTTCTATCTTTCCAAATTGGGAGAGATTTTGGTCGCATAATTATACTCCATTCCAAGATGTGGAGAAAAATGAATACATTTTGATTTCCTGGAGGTGATTGTCATACGTACTTGCCTTTGTTTTCTGATGTACAGGATGAAGTTCGCAAACTAGCCACGCAATTCGATTTGCCAAATAAAGATAGAAAGGATTCACAAGGAATATGTTTCCTTGGGAAGGTATACTTTTTTAGTGTTTTCTTCTGGTTAATGGTAGTTTTTCCTAGTGTAAGTTTGAAACATGCGAACATGGTTTATGTAATAGATAAAGTTCAGTGACTTTGTTGGTACACACATAGGAGAGATGGAAGGAATTATATTGGAAGCCGAAACTGGGGATTTTCTTGGTAACCATCGGGGATTTTGGTTTTACACGATCGGACAACGCCAAGGTTTGCGTTTACCTGGCGGGCCTTGGTATGTTTCTTAACTGATGTATTAAAGCAGCTTTAGGTTTGAACATGAACGCTTCAATAGTGCTGAGAAAACAACCTGGCTTAACTTCTCATGTAATGATGAGTGTAAATTCTTTTAGATCCTTAATTTTGGCTGTGATAAGTCTTTATCCATGTGCAGGTATGTTGTTGAAAAGGACACAAAGAACAATGTAGTGTTTGTCTCCAGAAATTACTACTCAATCGATAAGAGAAGGCGGATTTTCCGTGTTGGCTCCTTAAGATGGCTTAGTGGGAAACCTCCCAATGTTAGCGAGCTCCGTTGCAAGGTAAATAATATGATCAATTATTTTTTACACATGATCGTTTACTTGGCTCTTATAACTGAAGAATGGCTTTTCTAGGTCCGGCATGGGCCTGGCTTCTACAGCTGCAGTTTTGAAATGGAAGCAAAGGGAATGTTGCAGTTGTACACCTAGACGAAGACGATCAAGGTCTAGCTGCTGGACAGTTTGCAGCGTTTTACGAGGGAACCACTTGCATTGGTTCAGGTGTAATACTGGAGTCTTGGGACGATCAATGTTTCCCGTCTGTGCTAAAGCCCTTCAACTCGCAGAGATGGAAGATAAAACCAAACTCGGGAACCTGTCAAAATCATGACGATGCCAGTTGCTACATCATCTGTTGAGGCTGATTCAGGAGAAGCCAGTGCAGAAGAAAAGCTGGTTAATGCATGAGAGACGCAATGCAAGGAATGGTGCAGTTCTCGGTTTCACCCACACAACTCTGTAGATTTGATGCTTTAGCTTGATAGGTGATAACAACATAGACATTCCACTACGAGCTTCAGGATTTGATGGGAATGTTGTATTATACATACATAAGGTATACTGTTGAAATAATTTGACCTCCCGGTGATCAGATATAGTTAATTTACATAAAATTTTTTAATGCATTTTTAATTGGATTTTATTCTATATGAGCTTTACATGCGCAACGTGTTT
>JALLKC010000042.1:0-44338 GCA_024034495.1 Camelina laxa | reverse complement strand
AAGCTAAGCATAGTTTCAATTACCCGAACTTGCAATCAGGCCCAGCTCAAATAGTTATTGGCCCTGTGCTATATTGAAGTTTTTCAAACATAACTCCAACTACAAACAAAACTCCCTAACCAACCGTACTTTCGGAAAAATGACCGTACTTTCACATAAAAAAAATTATTGTCAGCTACATAGCCAACACATAGCCACATATGCAAAAAATATAAATGTCATATTAACTACATGAACTATTGTCATCACATAAGGACATGTATAAACAAACATAAGTTATGTGTCCAATACCATAAACATCTATCTACGATGTTTTGTTGACCAGAATCCGGCGTTGAACAGAAAAATATTGTTGAAAAATCTACTTTATGTCTTTGCAACTGATTAAGGATTTTGGAAGTTTTCATTCCAACTGATTACCCCTAAGGTAAGTGTTTCGAAAGTAGTAGCATTGACAAACATATTTATTTATTTTTTTTTTTTTTTGTTCAAAAAGCATTGACAAACATATCATGAAGAAAATTCCACTAAAATTGCTATTATGTAGAATAAGCCTTTTAAGATTATTTCTGGCATTTCATGAAGGAATTGAGCCACTGAAGCTATTATTGGACGACATATCTAAGACCTCTAAAGATCTAAGCTTGCATATCCAATGGGGAAAATGGTCCTCGGAATGAATTTGAGTGAAGACTCAACACACGCATTTGAGCTTTATCTAAAACTTCTAATGACATTCCAATACTACTAAAAGAGTTGTGAGAAAGCAACAACCACCATGTCAATCTCAATAACAACCTCGTACTATTCCTTCCATCTTATTGTAGGAAATATCAAGGGAAAACAGGTTGACTAACTGTGATATAGATTTTTGTATTGGCCCAGTGAAATTATTGTTTGTAAGACTTCACATTTTGAGATTGGAAAATTTGGATATAGATTCAGGGATTGCACCATCAAATTTGTTATAACCAAGGTACAGACCAAGAAGCCTAGGTGATAAAGTTGTATTACCAAACTGATCTGTATGTTTCTTGAACTGATTTTCCCCTAAATCGACCATTTGTAATGAAGAAATCGTGAATAAAGATGTCGGAAAAGGTCGGAAAAATGAGTTAAATACTCACAGTAAAAAATATTTAAGTTGCGGAGTCCACTCATGTCAGGTGGGAGCTATGATTCGAAGTAGTTTTCATGAAGTTCGAGTGTAAAAAATTCGGTTAAATTGGTAAACAAAGCGGGAATAGTGCCATATAAGTTGTTTTCACTAAGGTCTAGGTGCCTAAGATGGGTTAGGTTTATGATTGAATTTGGAACTTGGCCTATACCAATCTATTATTGAGAAGGTTAAATTTTTTTTTTTTTTTTTTTTTTTTTAATGAATGTAAAATTTATTTACCAAAAAAACCATTTCTTACAAGGGGTTTTAAAGTTTGTGTTCTAAATATTTTTTTGTAGTTAACAAACAGAGCTAGAGTCGAGTAGCAAACCACGAAACAAGGATGTCTTCATATTTCCTGTTTTCAGAGCGAAGGAGGAGCAGAAGTCGGTTCCGGATAGTCTTATCTATTAACCGTGCAAAGCGAGTGGCTGAGATGGGGTCTTCACCGTGTCTGCGGTTGTTACGTTCTCTCCATATGGAGTAGATTGCCGTCTGGAAGGAATATCGCAGAAAAAACTGTGAATGTTGACCAAAAGTTATGTCTGAAAGGAGTGTCTGAAGTTGAGATGAGAAAGGTTTCCAAAAGAAGGAATCTCCCAATAGAGAGAGCAAGAGGAATGAGTTAGGTTTTGAAGATGTTGATCGTTTAAAAAGACCACTATTTGGTTTCAAGAAGTTGTTCAGAAGGACGTAATTAAGGTAAAGTGAAATCACCTTGCCAGATTTAGCATCGCACGTGACACCTTTCCAATAACAACAATCACTACTCTTGTTCCATAAACTTAATGATGCAAAATGAGAATTGAGGTTGGATTGATTGATCGGAAACTCGTGTTTGAACTCCAAAAGAGCATCCCTCGTTCATGGCGGCAATAGTGAAGCTTAGGAGAAGCAAATGTGTGTAGAATAAAGAAAAGCAAAAAGAAGGAATACAACGTAACAAGAATCCCAGAAAAGCTATAAGATTGTTGTGGAATCATAATGAGTATGGTTTCTGCGAACGACTTAAAAAGAAAGAAAAAAATCAGTTTTGGAGTTTAGTTCTTGACTTTAAGAAAATCTATCTTGAACTCTTCGGTCTAAATTATCTTATCCTCGCTAACTCTCCTCTATGCTCACTGCTCAGTGATTTGTGCTAGTTATCTGACACTTCTCCACATAGAGTCTGACTCATTCCTTTCTAAATTATCCACCGCATACTCTCTTCTCTTGACTTGACCTTATCAAGTTCATTATCTTTTTATATTTTTTTAATAATTATCTTTAAACCATGCATGTTCCTAAAACCATGAGGTAGGCAGCAATTTCAAAAACTCCAAACAAAAACTATCGGTTAGAAACATCACTAACTTTAGTAAAACTTCACGTTCAACAATTATTAACATCCCAACGTGACCGTGTGATTGATAAATGATAAAACATCCACTTTTAGCACCATCAAAGTACCGTCGTTAAAAAAAAAAAAAAAAAAAAAAAAAAAGTACCGTCGTTAACTTAGTTTACAAATGTAAGTAGTAATATCGTGTGAAGGTAAATAACAAGAAAGTTGGAAATAAATAAGTTTAAATAAACACAAAAAATCTGTCGATATGTATGTTTTAAGATATAATGTCAAATTTTTCATAAACCAATAGATTTAACTATTTATATATAATATCAAACCCATCTTCAGAGGTCAATTTTAATTTAACGGATGAGATTGTTTCTATTATCTCATCTAATGGTTTAAAATTATTAATGATTCCAATAATTGCAAGTTTTTTTTTTCCAATAATCGTGTTTTTTTCGTCGCACCCCCATCTTTTAAAAATCGCACATATTAAACCCTTTGTTAGCAATCTCAAAAATTGCAATGTTTTGGTCCAACAATTGTGTTTCTTCGTTGCACCCCCAACTTTCCATGTTGGCACCCGTTAGTTTTCACACTCTTTGTTTATATAAAGTTGCAATTTTTTGATCCAACAATTGTGTTTTTTCGTCGTACACCTTGATTTCAATGTTTGCACTTGTTAGTTTTTGCATCTTTTTGTTTCACACGTCTTTATTTTCATATTTTTTGCATCTCTTCGTCGTACCCCCATCTTTCAAAAATTGCACCTATTAATTTTTTCACATTTTTTTCACACCTCTATGTTTTACTCCATTATATTTTACACGTCTTTATTTATTATATATAAACTATAATGGAATACAAAAACAAGTTTCGAATTTATTGTTTTCTGAGTATTTTTAAACTTACAAGTTAATAAATAAAATCATAGATTTATATGTTTATATATTATAGCAAACTCACTTTTAGGGGTCAAGTTAATAAAGATTATTTATATTATCTCATCTAACTATTTAGTTTTTTAATGATCCTAAAAGTTGCACTATTTTGATCCAACAATTGTGTTTCTTCGTCGTACTCTCAGCTTTCAATGTTCACATTTGTTAGTTTTCGCACATTTTTGTTTTACACCTCTTTGACTATTGTTTAATACCTCCAAATTTAAAAATTCAGAGTATTATTTTCTTTCAATTTGTTAATCAACATTAATTCACTCATCTTTGTTAAAAGTTTTGGATTGTTTTATTTATTGATTTATTTATCTAACTTTTGTTTGGTGTCGTTTTCCATCTAACTGTATTGATCATCTCTTTCAAGTATTAATTTAGGTAATTAATTGTGATTTCTAATTTTTCCTAGATTTATCTTTTTAGTCAATTTGGTTGGTTGGAGTTGCAACTATGAGCTCTTTCTCCCTGATTCTCTTTTTTATAAATTTTGATAGAATAATAATTTAAATTTTATTCTATGTGAATATTTTTCAAAATTGATTATCTGAGTATGATTCAGTAAACTTACATTTATATATCTTTACATTATTCTCTTATCGACACTAAATTGACTTTTCATTTTTATATATATAACAAATATTTTATTTAACTAATTTGGTTAATTCATATTAATCATTATTTATGACTTTTATATTATACAGTTAAAAAATTACTAAAACATTTTCACTCAAAATGTGAAATTAACAATGTTAACCATATCAAGTTTTCACTTTCCGCACGGGCCGACATCCTAGTATTATCTAATATATTAAAGGAGATGTCGAGAGGACTCACAGCCAATCTCACAAAATTTGACCTCTCTTGCCCTTAATGAAAATTACCCCTGAAAAATTTTCGGACAAGCTTTTGATCTCTATTTAGGTTGCTGAAACGCACCACATTCATCCTCAGACTTAAGATTACTAATTTGCCATTAATGAGATTCAAATCTGGACGTTTTTACCCTTATTATAATTTTAAAAATTATTAAAAATTTAATTACGAAAATATATGAATTAAAAGTCAAAATTGATTATAAAAAAATGACAAAAAAATCTAGATGGGCTTCTATTAAAAAAAATGTGTCAAGAATACACCGTCTTAGTCAAAACCCTAAAATCATATGTCGTTTACTATTATAAATACTAGATACCCTAACCATCCTCCATAATTCAAAAACAAGAAAAAAAAAACCTAAACTATTATCATGTTCTCAAATTTATTTTTGTATTATAATTTTGGTCTTTTATATGATTCATCGATTCAATTTTTCATCCCTCTTTTGATCTTTTGTAGTGGTTGTTTGGTAATCAAGATCAAGCAATTTCTCCATATTTTAAAACAGGTATGTTGTGTTGATCTCTATATTTTGTTTTATACTTTGGAAAATTTGAAATAAACTCATAATCATTTTTTTTTAGTTTCAAGTAAATTCATGGATGATCATTATTATAGATCTACAAAACTGAATATAATGAAATTCAGGTATTAATCTTTGTTAACCCGAATCCTTAATTTAAAAATAAAATTGATGCTAATGTTTTTTTTGTTTTGTTATAGTTATAGAAAAACTATGGTGGATTATATTCATAAAATTTATGGTAATTCTCTAAAAACTTAGATTTCTTTCTTTTTACAAGTAGATTTAAATTATAATTCTATTTTTTTAAAAAATAATATAATATGTGCGCCTAATAAATTAGAATTCTATTTTTATAATAATATAATATATGTGCCCAATTTATTTTGAATTGTAATCTTGGTCTTTCATATGATTCACCGGATTCTAATTTTTCATTCTCTTTTATTGTAGTGGTTGTTTGGAAATCATGATCAAACAATTTTCTATATTTTATTTTATTTTTTGGTTATTTAAAATAAACTCATATTTTTTTTCAGGTAAATTTATGGATGATCATAATTGTAGATCTATAAAAGTGAATATAATGAAATTCAGGTATTAAATTTTGTTAATCGGAATCCTTAATTTTTTAAAAATGATATTGATGCTAATGTTTTTTTTCCTAATGTTATAGTTGCAGAAAAATTATGGTGGATTCCATATGTTAATTTTCTAAAAAATTGGATTTCTTTCTATATACAAATAGATTTAAATTATAATTCTGTTTTTTGAATAATAATAATATAATCTGTGTGCCTAATAAATTATTTACCCCTTTTGAATAAATAGAAAGAATATGAAATTTCAATTATAATTTCGTTGATTTTTTATAATATAATAGAATAATTAGAACTGATATTTTTTCTATTAAATTGATAGAAAGAAGAAGAAAGGAATATTAATTAAATTCAGAAAGATTTGGAATTCAAGAAAGAAAGAGATTAAGGAAGATTTGGAAGAGTTTTTTTTAACATTTTACAATTATTGTTTATTTGAATTTGCTTTAATAAATTGTAAAATTCTCATTTTTTAATAAAAAAAATTTAAAGTTTATATCTCATTTAAATTTTAAAAATAATAGAAGATAAATACTTGAATATATTACAAATATTTCTTTGAGAATATCCCTGTTTTTTTAAATAGTAAATTTTTACAGACTATTTGTTTCACTTTAATTTTTTTTTTAAAACAAAAATTAGAAAAAAATAAATCAAATATTCATATCCCATTTTATAAAAATGGAAAATAAATAATAGAACTATTGTAAATATTTGTTTTAAGAAAACTTCTATTTTCTAAAATGTTAAATTCTATAGATAACTATGACGGTTTGAACTGAGAATTTCGAGAGGATATACTACAAATATCCATTTAATTTGAAGATATGACAAAATCTTTTGTGATCCCGACAAAATCTCATAGGGTTACTGCAAATCTCCAGAATAAGTACTCGAGGAAAATTAGAAAAATTCCTTAAACATTGAGGAATTGAGCCACTAAACCTATTGTTGGATAGATCTAATGAAAGCTTTGACGTAAGCTTGCAAATCCAGATCCAATGGGGAAATGGTCCTCGAAATAAATTCGAACTAAGGTCCAACTCCAACTCAACATATTCTCGTTCACCAAACTCTTCTACTTCAAAACTCCTTTCAAAACTGCTAAACGAGTTGTGAGAAAGCTTCACCACCCCAAATCTCCATAAGAAACCTGGTACTTCTCCTTCCAACTTGTTGTTAGAAAGATCAAGGTAATTAAGGTTGACTAACTGTGATATAGAGGTGGGGATTGTGCCATCTAATTCATTGAGAGAAAGGTCAAGCTTCATGAGATGAGAAAGGTTTCCAAAAGAAGAAGGAATCTCTCCGTAGAGATTGCAATCATATAAGTTTAGCTTTTGAAGATATCGGAGTTTGAAAAGACCACTATTTGGTTTCAAAGTGTTATTGAGAGAGATGAAAGAAAAGTCAAGTGAAATCACCTTGCCAGATTTAACATCGCACTGTACACCATACCAAAAACAGCAATCATCGCTCTTGTTCCATGAACTGATGTAATTAGGACTTGGGTTGGATTCAACTACGGGAAACTCGTGTTTGAACTCCAGAAGAGCATCCCTCTGATCATGGCGGCAATAATGGAGAGTAGGAGAAGCAAGTGTGTGTAGAGCAAAGGAAAACAAGAAGAAACAGAAGGTAGCAACAACACCGGAAAACGAATAAGGTTTTCTAGAAATCATCATTACCCTTTTCTGTATTTAGTTTGTGTGGTTTAATTTGTGATGGGTTATGATTATGGCTTCTGGAGCTCTCTTTAAAAGAACAAAAAAAAAATTAGATTAACGGTGGAGCTCTTGACTTTAGGCAAATCTTCAACTGTCCCACAAAATTCTTCCCATAGGCATAGACCCTTGAGTCCTCGTTACTTCCATAAAAATCCAATTTTTCAGTACATTACACACTCTATTGACTATTCTAAAATCATGTTCCTGAGATATTTTTCAGTACATTACACACTCTATTGACTTGACCTACCAACTTCACCGTTTCCCTATAAAGCGGGGAGTGGACATTTGCATTTTACGGAATTTATCTACTTTTTAGTAAATTTGAATTAGTCTTTAAGATATTAGTTATTTGTTATAAAAGAGTTTTTAATACATGGTCTTTGGATTTTGGTGGCATAAGAGGATCTCCATTCGTTGATGCAAAATGTTAAATTAAAAATTTTATTAATTTTTTTTGAAATTTTATGAGTCTAAACATAGGTGTTAAAATGGGTCAACTCAATTCATGAACTTCAATGAGTTGAAAATTTTGATTATAATGAATTAATGGGTTAAATAAGTTGATGATTAAATGATTTTATGAATCAAATGAGTATGGTTATAAAAGGTTAATGAGGTAACCACTAACCTATCAATTTCTACATTATTAACCTAATATCATCAAAATCATCATACTACCAACATCCTCAAACTATAATCATCATCATCACCTTTATTATCATCATCATCATCATCAGCCTATCATCATACTACCATCATCATCATCATAATTTTCCCGCCAAAAACATAATTCCACAATTTTCACGCCAAAACCTAAACCCGTAAATTTCCTGCCAAAAACGTAAACCCGCAATTTTCCCGCAAAAATAAAAGCGGTAATTTTCTCGCCAAAAATTCAAACCCGTGATTTTCCTGCCAAAAACGCAAATCCGTAAATTTCCCGCCAAAAACACAAACCTGCAATTTTTTGTCAAAAATACAAACTTGCAATTTTTTTGATAATTTTCCCGCTAAAAATGCAAACTCGTAATTTTCTCATCAAATAAGCAAGCTCTTGATTTTCCTGCAAAAAACGCAAACTTGCAATTTTCCCGTAAAACATGCAAACCAATGATTTTCCTGCCAAAAACGCAACCCGTAAATTTTCTGCCATAAACTCGCAAATTTCCCATATAAAGACGTAAACTATAATTTTCCCAAAAAAAAACGTAAATTCACAATCTTCCACTAAAAATTATGTGATGTTGATTTTGGTGATGGTGATAATGATAATGGTGGTTAAAATAATGATAAAGGTTAACTATAATTATTTCTATGTTAAATATTAATTTATTTATTTTATAGTGGATCATCTAATAAATCATCTAACTGATTTAAATGAATGGATGCATGAATTCATCCAAACTCAATTGTTAAATAAGTCGAGTCAATTTATAAACTCATTTAATTTTAAACTTTATTAGACAATAAGTTGAGTTGGGTTGGATTAACCATTTTGACACTCCAGCTTGGAATCATCTTTACTACCTTTTTTCTTCGTTGAGTTTGTGTGGTACGACATAATTTGTCTTGAGAAAAACAGTGTCATAAAGTCCTATTATATATCTGAAACATGAGCTAATTTATCAATTAAAAAACAATAGTTAGAAATGCAAACTGTAAGGCCTTGCAAAAGCAGCAAGAAACTCAGTTTCTAATGTGTAATGACATAAAACATTAGCTATTACTATTAGCATGCAGGTCGATGTTATTCTGGAAAAATGTGAGAAGCAATTGTTCTTACTACACTTGAGCTTTATGTATGTTTACAATAAAACAAAGTTTCTGTGTACATATATCAAAATTATCACAAATGTTTTCTAAAAAAGAACTACAACAAGATTTTGTAGAACATTAATGAAAAGAAAACTGAAAATAGCTTTCTCAGAATGTAATCAAAAGATCAGTCAATCTTAACTGAAGAGTAGATAAGCCTGGTGAACCAAAAGCATGCGAAGAAACCAATTGCACCAGTGAAAACGAAGAAAACATATGAGACGATGAGCATATACCCGAAGTAGGGGGATTCCAGAGACAAGCTTCGTGATCTCGAGCTTAGTGTAGAAGTAAAAGGCAGCATAAAGAAAGAGGTAAACCGCAGAAGAGCCTGATGTTAAGTAAGATCTCCACCACCATTGATAGTCTTCACTACAGAGTTGAAAATAACAGAGGACGACTGTGATCTCTGCGCAAGTGATGATCAAAATGATGAAGACGATGAAGAGGAACCCGAAGATGTAGTAGAACTGGTGAAGCCATATCGAAGTGAGTATAAAGAAGAGCTCGATGAAGACTGCACCAAATGGAAGAATGCCTCCGATCAAAATGTAGAACACAGAAAACCAAAAAGAAGGAATACGGAACAACAATCCCAGATAAGCAATATGATTATTGTTGAATCATAATTGCTCTTTTTTTTTGAGTTATGAGCTTCTGCGAACGACTTTAGAAGAAAGAAAATTTTAAAATTAAAAAATAAATCAGTTTTGGAGTTTAGTTCTTGACTTTGAGAAAATCTATCTTGAACTCTTCGGTCTTAATTATCTTATCCTCGCTAACTCTCCTCTATGCTCACTGCTCAGTCATTTTGTTCCAGTTGTCTGACACTTCTCCACATAGATTCTGACTCATTCCTTTCTAAATTACCCACCACATACTCTCTTGACTTGACTTCGTCGAGTTTCATTTTCTTTTTATTCTTTTTTTTTTTTTTATAATAATCTGAAAACCATGATGCTAAAACCATGAGGTAGGCAGCAATTTCATAAATTCCAAACAAAAATTATCGATTAAAAACATCATTAAAAGATGCAAACTTTACTAAAACTTCACGTTCAACATTTATTAACATCCTAAGGTGACCGTGTGTTGATAAATGATAAAACATCCACTTTTAGATCAAAGTACCGTCGTTAAACCAAGTTTACAGAAATACATATGTAAGTAAAGTAATGATATTTTTTTATAGATAATTATTTTTAGCACTGTCTAATTCTTTTGTATCAATTCTTTCAAAAGAAGCAGATGTAACAGTATAATTTTTTTTCGAGTATAATTTAACAATTTATTCAAAAAAAAAGTAACGATATCATGTGAAGGTAAATAATAAAAAAATTGGAAAGAAAATTATAATGTCATTTTTTAATACGTCGTCAAACCTAGTTTAATATGTCGATATGTACATTTATAGATATAATGTCAATTATTCATAAACCAATAGGTTTAACTAGATTGTTAAAGAAAAGTAAGAACACATCCTGAATAAAGGGTGAACAAAGAAATCGCGAGGAGACATTATTTCCGAAAGAAATCGTTAAGGCAAAGGGAACCATGAGTGACGTGTACAATAAGAAAGAGTGTTTGGGAAATGTTGTGACCTGACAGAAGTTGGAGACGTTACGTTAGGGTTTGGCAGCTAAAACCATGAGGACTGTAATTTTGTAGTGTGATTTAAACTTTACGTGACGTTAAGTTTTTGTATCGTGATTTAAGGGTTTGGACTGTAATTTTGAGCCAATGTATATCATTTATCACCAAAGAAGATTATAACAAAACTATAAAGTAGAAGATTACAACACAAACTAAAAAGCTTTTTGAGAAAATTATTACCAAAACTTACACATATATGCTTGATAAATGCTTAGAAAAAGGACAAGAGAAAGTGTTCAACGAGCACTTCTGATGACTACGCGGGGATTGATTCTACGAAACTTGGGGGAAATGAAGATATGTCCAATCACAAATCCGCATAAGACACCAGGTCCATACGCTATTGCTGCTGCGATCCAGTTAATAACTTGTTCCTCTTTTGGGATAGGATTCGAAACATGAGTTTTTCCACAAATTTTTTCGAGACCGTAGAGTTTGGGGTTATCCATGAATGAAGAACAATTCTGGTCTTGAAACTTTTGGTCTTGTGGTATTGGACCTTCGAGATTGTTGTGGGAGAAATTCATGGTCCATAGGGAATAACTCTTACCAAGATCTGGAGGAATCTGACCGAACAACTGATTATGGGATAGGTCCAATGCCTCAAGATATTTCAAATTTGCCAATGATTGAGGTATATCGCTTGTCAATGCATTACTTGACAAATTAAGAATACTTAATCCTTTTAACCATCCAATGGATTCAGGGATCTTTCCACAAAATCTGTTTCCTGAAAAGTCTAATACCTCTACCGAAGCATCAGCAGACTGTAGACTCAAGAAAAGAACTTAAGAACAGAACACAAGTATCTAATAAGAATTGCTCTCTTATTAATCTTAAGGAAACTTGCTCAAAACCTTAAGCCTCAAAACGCATAAGTTGTGCTACAAACTAGCACCTCCTTATATAGGGGTAAAACACCAAAAACCAAAACTCAATAGGATAAGTCTACAACTATGTTTTAGATACTCCTAAAACATTCTAATCCTTATCTTTTGTATATTTAGATTCTCCTAAATATACTTGGCTTTATCCTCAAGTTATTGCAAGCTTACAACAACATTTTCCCCCTTAAGCTTGTAATCTTCTTCACTCACTTCACATACTCCCATAAGAGTTCTCATTTCTTTAAACTTCATTCTTCCTAGAGCCTTGGTTAGAATGTCAGCCTTCTGTATGTTACCAGGAACATGCTCAACGCTTATCTGCTCCTTTTCGACACACTCACGTATGAAGTGGAAGCGAGTGTGTATGTGTTTGCTGCGGCCATGAAACACAGGGTTCTTGGTGAGGGCAATGGTTGATTTGTTGTCGACCCGGATGATGACTCTCTCGCTTTTCTGCCCAGTCACCTCTTCAAGGAGTTCTTGAAGCCAGATTGCTTGTTTAGCTGCCTCTGTGGCTGCCATAAATTCTGCTTCACACGAAGATAACGCGACAATCTCCTGTTTTTGTGAACACCAAGTTATCGGCGACGCTCCTAGATAAAACATATGCCCCGTGGTGCTTTTGCCATCATCCACATCAACATTATACGAACTGTCACTGTATCCCACGAGACTCACCTCACTCGTGCGTTTGTAGAATAGTCCAAAGGAGCACGTTCCTCGAAGATATCTCAGTATTTGTTTCAAACTCGCTCCATGTGACGCCTTAGGATCCTGCATATACTTGCTCAAGACTCCAACACTATAGGCGAGATCAGGACGTGTGTGAATCAAGTATCGGAGGCATCCTATGCTTCTTCGATCTCTGTCCGTCAATAGCACTTTCTCCTAGTGACTTGACAGCTTTAAGTTCATGTCCATTGGTATATGAGTTGAGTTGCAGTCTCCCATTCCAGTCTCCTCCAAGATTCTAAGAGCATACCTCTCTTGCTTTAGAATAATCCCTTCATCGAGTTGCCTTACTTCAATACCTAGGTAATACGTAAGCAGTCCAAGATCACTCATTTCAAATTTCTCAGCCATTGCTTGCTTAAATTCGGAGATCGATGCTTGAGAGTTCCCAGCGACGAGTAAGTCATCCACATACACAGCCACGACAAGAAGGTCTTCCCCTATCCTCTTATAGTACAAAGATGGCTCCTTAGAACACCTTTGAAACTTCATCTCTCTCAGAGTCTGATTTAGCTTAGCATTCCAAGCTCTAGGTGCTTGTTTTAACCCATAGAGGGCTTTCTGCAATTTGTAAACTTTTCTTTCACTCCCCTTGACTACAAAACCCTCTGGTTGATGAACAAATACTTGTTCCTTGAGATCACCGTACAGAAACGCTGTTTTCACATCCAAATGATGTATCTTCCATCCGTTAGAGGCTGAGTAAGCAATGATGAACCTAATTGTTTCCATTCGAGCCACAGGTGCAAAGACTTCGTCATAATCAATCCCATGTCTCTGTACATACCCCTTTGCCACTAACCTTGCTTTGTATTTGTTTATGCTTCCATCTGAGTTTCTCTTGATCTTGAATACCCATTTTAAACCAATGGGCTTCACTCCAGAAGGTAGTTCAACTAGACTCCAGGTGTTATTCTTCTCAATGGACGCAAGCTCATCTTCACATGCTTTAATCCAAACCTCTGAGGTTGAAGCTTCGGCATAACTCCAGGGTTCTTCGTTAAAAGACAGCAGAAGACGATCAAGTTCCTCATCCTGTGTAACATAGTCAGATAGATACCTCGGTTGTGTTTTTGCTTGAAGTCAGCATGGGACACTTGATTGATGAAGATCCTCCTCCTTCAGACGAACCGAGGTTGTCATCCTTTCTTGTTACCAACGCTCTGTCTTCTCCACCCTCTGTCAATGATTTCACGTCTTCTCCTGCCATTGTTTTGGCTCTGATACCACGTGTAGACTCAAGAAAAGAACTTAAGAACAGAACACAAGTATCTAATAAGAATTGCTCTCTTATTAATCTTAAGGAAACTTGCTCAAAACCTTAAGCCTCAAAACGCATAAGTTGTGCTACAAACTAGCACCTCCTTATATAGGGGTAAAACACCAAAAACCAAAACTCAATAGGATAAGTCTACAACTATGTTTTAGATACTCCTAAAACATTCTAATCCTTATCTTTTGTATATTTAGATTCTCCTAAATATACTTGGCTTTATCCTCAAGTTATTGCAAGCTTACAACAACACAGACATAACTGGAAGAGTTCCACTAAAACTATTGTTTCGCAGAATAAGTACTTTAGGAAAATACTTGAAATTCCTCAAACATTGAGGAATTGGGCCACTAAACCTATTGTTGGATAGATTTATAAGATAGAGCGAATTTCTAAGCTTGCAGATCAAATAGGGGAATGGTCCCTGGAATGAATTCGAATCAAAGTCCAGCTCAGAATATAGAGGTAACCAAGGTTGATAAAACACTTCTGATTTTTTTCCAAAACTACCAAAACCTTTTCCAAAACTGCTAAAAGAGTTGTGAGAAAGCTTCAGCACCTTAATACTCCATAAGAAACCTGGTACTTCTCCTTCCAACTTATTGTTAGAAAAATCAAGGTAACTAAGGTTGACTAACTGTGATATAGAGGTGGGGATTGGTCCAATGATCTTATTGTAACTAAGATCTAACTTTTCCAGATGGAGAAATTTAGATATTGATTCAGGAATTGTGCCATCTAATTTATTGTGAGAAAGGTATATACGATTCAGCCTAGACGACAATGAAGAGATATTCCCAAACTCTATAGGTCCCTTAAAATGGTTTTCCTCCAAATGAACCCGTTGTAACGAAGGAATCTTGAACAAGGATGTAGGAAACGGCCCATAAAATGAGTTTCCACTCACATCAAAATACTCCAAGCTGTGGAGTCCACTTATGTCAGATGGGAGCTCCTCAAAAAAATTATTAGAGAGATCAAGGTTGCTCAATTTCGTTAAGTTGGCAAATGAAATAGGAATTTTGCCACTTAATTTGTTTTCGCCAAGGCTCAAGTCGCTTAGTTGGGTTAAGTTTCCAACTGAAGCTGGAACTTGACCAACTAATTCATTTTTCAAAAGGTCAAGCTTCCTAAGATGAGAAAGGTTTCCAAATGAAGAAGGAATCTCCCCATAGAGTTTGCAAGAATATAAGATTAGGTGTTGAAGATATTGGAGTTTGAAAAGACCACTATTTGGTTTCAAAGTGTTATTGAGAAAGACGCCAAAAAGGTTAAGTGAAATCACCTGGCCAGATTCAGCATCGCATTTTATACCATTCCAAAAACAGCAGTCATTGCTCTTGTTCCATGAACTCATACCATTAGGACTTGGGTTGGATTCAACTACGGGAAACTCGTGTTTGAACTCCAGAAGAGCATCCCTCTGATCATGGCGGCAATAATGGGGAGTAGGAGAAGCAATTGTGTGTAGAGCAAAGGAAAACAAGAAGAAGAAACACAAGGTAGCAACAACCCCAGAAAACGAATAAGGTTTTCTAGGAATCATCATTACCCTTTTCTGTATTTAGTTTGTGTGGTTTAATTTGTGATGGGTTATGATTATGGCTTCTGGAGCTCTCTCTATAAGAACAAAAAAAATTAGATTAACGTTGGAGCTCTTGACTTTAGGCAAATCTACAGTCAACTGTCATGCAAAATTCTTCCCATAGGCATAGACCGTTGAGTCCTCGTTACTTCCATAAAAATCTAATTTTTCAGTACATTACACACTCTATTGACTATTCTAAAATCATGTTCCTGAAAAACGTGACCTACCAACTTCACTGTTTCCAAACAAAGCAGGGACATTTGCATTTTACGGAATTTATCTACTTTAGATTTTGATAAACAAAATGTTAAATTTGAAATTTTATGGGTCCAATGGTTGATCCTAAACGGAAGTGTTAAAATGGGTCAAGATTAATGAGTCAACTCAAATTAACTCAATTCATGAACTTCACTGAGTTAATAGGTTAAATGAGTATGGTTATAATAGGTTTATGTGTTAACCACTAACCCATCAATTTCTTCGTTATCAACATCATCAAATTATACTACCATCATCATCATCATATTACCATCGTCGTCATCATCATAATTTTCCCACCAAAAACATAAATCCACAATTTTTCCGCCAAAAAAAACAAACTCGTAATTTTATCGCCAAAAAACGTAAACCTATAAATTTTCCGTCAAAAACGCAAACCCGCAATTTTTCCGTCAAAAAAGCAAGCCGGTAATTTTCTCACCAAAAATACAAACCGGTAATTTTCCTCTCAAAAACGTAAACCCGTAAATTTCCCGCCAAAAACGTAAACCTACAATCCGTTAAAAATGCAAACTTGCAAGTATTTCCTCTTAAAAACGTAAACTATAATTTTTCCGCCAAAAACGCAAACTCGCAATTTTTGCGTCAAATAAGCAAACCCGCACATTTCGTGTAAAAATGCAAATCCATGATTTTCCTGCCAAAAACGCAAACCCGTAAACTCTCAATTTTTTTTTTCTGTAAAAGAACGTAAACTATAATTTTCCCGCCAAAAACATAAATCCACAATTTTCCACTAAAAATTATGTGATGTTGATTAATGTGATGGTGATAATGATGATGATGGTGAAAATAATGATAAAGATTAATTATAATTATTTTTATGTCAAATACTCTTTTCGTTTCAAAATATATGATGTTTTAGCTAAAACATGTATATTAATAAATAGTTACTTTTAAAAAGTTTAACCAATCACAATTAAAACTACATAATATAAAATATGTAACTAATTTAAAAGTTGCATAGAAATTTGGAAACATCCTATAATATAAATTAAAAATAATTTCTAAACATCATATATTATGAAACGGAAAGAATATTAATTAATTTATACTATAGTGGGTGACCCAATTCTAACTCATTTAAAGGAATGGATTCATTAGTCCATCCAACTCAATTGTTAAATAAGTCGAGTCAATTCATAAACTCATTTAATTTTAACTATTTTTTTTTAATTAGAAATGCAAGGCAGCAAGAAACTCAGTTTCTAATGTGTAATGACATAAAACATTAGCTATTACTATTAGCATGCAAGTCGATGTTATTCTGGAAAACTGTGAGAAACAATTGTTCTTACTACACTTGATCTTTATGTTTACAATAAAACAAAGTTTCTGTGTACATATCTCAAAATTATCACAAATGTTCTAAGAAAGAACTACAACAAGATTTTGTAGAACATTAATGAAAATAGAACTGAAAATAGCTTTCTCAGAATGTGATCAAAAGATCAGTCAATCTTAACTGAAGAGTAGATAAGCCTGGTGAACCAAAAGCATGCGTAGAAACCAATTGCACCAGTGAAAACGAAGAAAACATATGAGACGATGAGCATATACCCGAAGTAGAGGATTCCAGAGACGAGCTTCGTGATCTCGAGCTTAGTGTAGAAGTAAAAGGCAGCATAAAGAAAGAGGTAAACCGCAGAAGAGCCTGATGTTAAGTAAGATCTCCACCACCATTGATAGTCTTCACTACAGAGTTGAAAGTAACAGAGGACGACTGTGATCTCTGCGCAGGTGATGATCAAAATGATGAACACGATGAAGAGGAACCCGAAGATGTAGTAGAATTGGTGTAACCATATGGAGGTAAGTATAAAGAAGAGCTCGATGAAGACTGCACCAAATGGGAGAATGCCTCCGATCAA
Organism: Camelina laxa; assembly: GCA_024034495.1. Classification (NCBI taxonomy): domain Eukaryota; kingdom Viridiplantae; phylum Streptophyta; class Magnoliopsida; order Brassicales; family Brassicaceae; genus Camelina; species Camelina laxa. The sequence continues at coordinate 27,070 of JALLKC010000042.1, read as the reverse complement.
AATGGAGAAGATTGGGTTCATGTACCAGGCTTGTATTGGGATCTGCCTCGGGATCTTGTTGGTTTTCACCGGATCTTCCGGTGCAGGTTTCCTAAAACCAATGTAGCCACCGATGAAAACAAGCGGAACAGAGATGCCGAACCAGAGGACTACAAGGGCAAACATTGTACCAAACGGGACAGCACCAGATGACTTTTGTCCCCAGATTATAGCATTAAGGACAAAGAAGGCGACAAAGATTGTAGCAGGGAACATGATTGCAGTTTTCAGAGCGATCTTCTTCCATTCAGTTCCTCCTCTTAACGTTTTGTAAAGGCGTGAAGACGCGTATCCTGCTAAGAGTCCCATGAAAACCCAAAGCAAAAGCATAGCAGTCATAAGACCACCACGGTTTGAAGGAGATAAAAAGCCAAGACAAGCAAAGATCATGGTTACAAGAATCATTCCAAAGCATTGAACTCCAGTGCCTGCATAGACACAGAGCAACTCCGGGTTTGTTGGCGGTCTGAAAACATCTCCATGTACCAATTTCCAACCCGTCTCTTCGAGAGCCTCTTCATGAGTCTCTAACTGATTGTAGTTGGAGATATCTCGGTAGAGTGTTCTTAACATGATCATAGCAACCATACCAGAGAGGAAAAGAACAATCATCATGGAATTAACGATAGAGAACCAATGAATCTGATCATCAGCCATCAAAAGGTAAGTGTCCCATCTCGACGCCCATTTCACCTCACTTTCTTGGAAATCAACATCATAAGTGAATATAATCTCGTTCCCTTCTTCAACCTCCTGAGGAGACTCAGAGTTAGTAACTGCACGCTTTGTATGCGGATCACATGTGGTTAACCGAGCCTTTTCATTCCATTGACCTTCATATTCATGTTTGATACTGCATTGAGATTAAAACCAGTAGATGTTAAGTCCACACAATATAAAGAGTCGAAGTCCTTAAAATCGCAAAAATTTACCTGAAAGGCTTGACTTCAAAGCCAACGATTCTTGAAGAATCGGTCTCTATATCTCTGTGATACTTAACAGTGAAGGTCAAGTGGTTGTGGATAAAATACTTTTCCTCCTTTTTCTACAGGAAAATGAAACAAATAAGAACTACTTCCATTAAAACATACACAGGAAATGTGATGATGAGCTCTTACACCAACAAAGATTCCCTTGAGACCAACATGGAAACCATGCTGATACACTACTACATTGTCCTGATCTGGCCTTTTCACTGGAACAACTAGTGGAAGGTTGTCCAAAATCCTGCACAATAAATCAATCTTCCTCATAAAAACAGAAGATTACAATTACAACCAGAGGCAACGAAATCAAATCTCCTCACATGTTGACTCGATACTCATCAGAAATCTTCTCTTTCAACGCCTTAGCGGTTTTCTTATCGAGCTTTACGCGACAAACCGCAGCACACATCTGTGATTCCCTCATTTTAAACTGCAATAAAGAAACAAACAGACATATAAAAATCTCATCAAACTACAACTTAAACAAGACACATACAGAAAGAACCAAGAACATACCACAAAAGGCGAGTTCTCAATACGATCACCACGGAGAACTTCACCGAGATTCTCAGCACTATCAACAATATGTTCTGGACGACAATAAGGAAGAGAGTAGTATGAATATGGAAGCTGAGTCTTTGTAGATGTCAGTTTATTAACTTTCACCATCAACGCATCTCCCTGCAAAAGGAAAAATCATAACTTTAAAGATCAAAATCGAACAAATATCATAAAACAGAGCCATAGATCCAATTTAACAAGACATCTTAATCAATTGCACCAGATCTAATCAAATAACCGATCAAACAAGAATCATTGTGAATCAAACCTCTATTAAGCAAAAATTTGAAGCTGCATTTGTGAAACACACAAGAGATAAGACAGATTCGGATACAGAGGTGACTTTGTGACTAACCATTTGAAAATCTTGTGGAGCGACACCAGGAAGGTAAAATCCATAGACGTTGACATTGAGGAAGAAGAAGAAGACAAGGGCGACGATCAAAATCCGAACTTTCGCCATGGATGTGCTCGATTTCTTCGTCTTCGTCGTCTTCGTGTAGTGAGGTTTTCTTAAATGCAGAAGAAGAGAGAGAGAGAGAGAGAGAGAGAGAGAGAGAGAGGGAAGAACATGGCAATTGGACGATTCGTAACCGTTGGATTGTTTTAGTTTATCGTTTAATCTAATCAACGGTTAAGATTTACTCATTTGGAGCTGTCGGTGATTCTTCTTCTTTACATATCAGTTAATAATCAAATATCAAAGTCAACACTTATTAAGGTAAAAAATACAAATTTTTATTGACACTTGATAAAGTTTTACGTAACTATGAATCTATGGAAACGATTTGTTAATTTTTGTTTTTTTGTTAATTTAGTAGATTAGGTGAAACTTGTTAACGTAGCAAAGTAGAAATGAGTTAGTGTGGAGGATACGAATAGTTATAGAAAAGTATTGAAAGCATAAAAGAAAAATAAATAAATGAATTTAAATAAATCAGAAAGACCAATTTGATTTGGTAAATGAGAGTGACCTGCTAACGATTCTAGCAAATTATGAAACCTACGTACGTACACACCACTACACCATCAGCCACCTTCACACGTAAATAAATGCAAATTTACCAAGAAAAACTGACCAAGTTAAATACACATACACATATACACACAACATAAACCTGCAAATTGCTAAATGTATAAATCTATAATTAGGAATTGAGGAAATTAAGTTCTATAGTTTCTATTTTATTATAAAGGAAAAGCAGTCAGATTACAATTTGGAATATGAATAATTTTGAGAAAATAAAAAACAAGAACAAAATCTTATACTATTATTTACAAAGTACGAATAGTTACAGATAAACTCACTTGTGGTATGACAAACTTTGGATGTTGTTTGGGGATCGGGAACACGGACTGTGGTCTTTTTAGGTATGATATGGTTTTAAGGCTGCAAGTAACTAAGTAAGCATAGTTGGCGTAGTATAGGCATTGTCGTTTCACTACCACAGCCACCAGGTTCCTTCCCGTCTTTGTTAACTTGAGCAGTTTTTGCCAGATCTAAGGCGGTTTCCTGACATAAGAACTGTCAGGGAAGCCGCCCGAGTCCCGAAAAGATAAACCATAGGTCTCTATAGCCTACAACTTTGTTTACTTGTTGAGCAAAAATCAGTCTTATCTCTATAAACCGAGAATACCCTAATCACGTTTTGAATTGTTTCCTTATGCTTGAAGTTATCAGGTCCTAAGTGAAGTTGGCTGTAGACGTAGTGACTCTACAACTGAGATGATGAAACACGTCGCATTCGGTTACTTCCGCCAAAAAAGCAGCCTCTTCATTTGCCTCATAAACTCTTCTTTCACCAGGTACACCGTACATATATCAGTTAAAGGGCTAATTATAATTTTGGTTTGGTTAGGGTTATGTTAACTGGGGTCAACTTTTAGATTTACCAACATGACTACTCCTAAACTATATTCAACTTTTAGTACCTGAAGTTGTTCTTTTTTATCCCACAAGAACTTTATTCATATGCATTTGGTCCTTAAGCTAAAATACTCGATCGTATCCTAACCAAAATAATTTGTTTTTATAATCATCAGATAAATATATATATATATATATATATATATATATATATATATATATATATTATAAGCTTCGAGCCAATTGGAACAAATCATAAAAGCCAAATTTATTCTTTAAATAAAAAATTTAAAAATATGATATAACAAAGAAACAAAATCAAAAGAATCACGAAAAAAAAAATGAGAAGAAGAAATAATTGAAATCATGTTTCTTGTTAATGAAACAATTCACCATCAATAGTAAGGCATCTTGTAGACATACGGTGGTGGTGGAGACTTATAGTCAACCTTTGGAGAAGGAGAGTAGTACGGTGGAGGCGGTGAGCTGTAAACGTATGGTGGTGGAGGAGATTTGTAGTCAACCTTTGGAGAAGGAGAATAGTGTGGGGGAGGTGGCGAGCTGTAGACGTATGGTGGTGGGGGAGACTTGTAGGTGACCTTTGGAGAAGGAGAATAGTATGGGGGAGGTGGTGAGCTGTAGACGTATGGCGGTGGGGGAGATTTGTAGGTGACCTTTGGAGAAGGAGAGTAGTACGGTGGAGGTGGTGAGCTGTAAACGTATGGTGGTGGAGGAGATTTGTAGTCAACCTTTGGAGAAGGAGAGTAGTGTGGGGGAGGTGGCGAGCTGTAGACGTATGGCGGTGGGGGAGACTTGTAGGTGACCTTTGGAGAAGGAGAATAGTATGGGGGAGGTGGTGAGCTGTAGACGTATGGCGGTGGGGGAGATTTGTAGGTGACCTTTGGAGAAGGAGAGTAGTACGGTGGAGGTGGTGAGCTGTAAACGTATGGTGGTGGAGGAGATTTGTAGTCAACCTTTGGAGAAGGAGAGTAGTGTGGGGGAGGTGGCGAGCTGTAGACGTATGGTGGTGGGGGAGACTTGTAGGTGACCTTTGGAGAAGGAGAATAGTATGGGGGAGGTGGTGAGCTGTAGACGTATGGCGGTGGGGGAGATTTGTAGGTGACTTTTGGAGAAGGAGAGTAGTATGGTGGAGGTGGCGAGCTGTAAACGTATGGTGGTGGAGAAGATTTGTAGTCAACCTTTGGAGAAGGGGAGTAGTATGGTGAAGGTGGCGAGCTGTAGACGTAAGGTGATGGGGGAGATTTGTAGATAACCTTTGGAGAAGGAGAGTAGTATGGTGGAGGTGGCGAGCTGTAGATGTAAGGTGGTGGGGGAGATTTGTAGTCAACCTTGGGAGAAGGAAAGTAGAACGGTGGGGGTGGAGAGCTATAAACGTATGGTGGTGGAGGAGATTTATAGTCAACCTTAGGAGAAGGAGAGTAGTACGGTGGGGGTGGCGAGCTATAGACGTATGGAGGTGGAGAAGATTTGTAGTCAACCTTGGGAGAAGGAGAGTAGTACGGTGGGGGTGGCGAGGTGTAGACGTACGGTGGTGGAGGAGATTTGTAGTTAACCTTCGGGGAAGGAGAGTAGTACGGTGGGGGTGGGGAGCTGTAGACGTATGGTTTTGGATTTGGAGTGTACTTCGGGCCTTGTCTTCTATATTGTGGTGAAGGTGGTGGGGATGCGGAGTAGTGTGGGGAATACTTTTGAGGTGGGTAAGGTGATTCGTGTTCATGGCTCGGAGAGTTGTATTGTGGTGCTTGCGGGGTTGAGTAAGGGTATGATGTCACTGTAGCCGCAATGGCACTTAGCACCACAACATAAACCATGCATTGCCATAATCCCATCGTTCTTGAGGATCTCATTAAACCCATCACTGCTCTTTTTGTTTCTTTGCTTTGGTTATGTATTGCTTATGATATACTTGAACATGAACGCCCATTTATATAGCCTTTCTTTCTGTATAAATATTACATTATCTTTTCAACTTGGGTTCGTGTGTAGCACTTCCAAAAATATATTAGAGGACGTGCTAAGTTGTTTTTTTTTTAAGATTATTGGGTTTTTTTGGGAAAAATATGAACTTTTATTAGATTCTCCTGCAAGGCTGCAACCATCAAAATTTTTATTTTGTTTTCATATTCTTTTACTTGAATTTAATCGACTCAATTAATTGAAAAAAAAAACAAAAAACAAAAAATCCGTTGATTGATATTTGATAATTATTTTTAGCTAAATATTTGTCTCATAACGTCAATGTGACCACGATATTCACTTTTTCTTCTAGAAAAAAAAAAAAAAAAAGAAAAGAATGTGACAAACGATAATTTTATTGCTGTATTGTATGATATATGTGTTTAATTTTCTTTAACACAACGGCTCGACAAAGATTCTCATGATTATTAAAACATGAGGCTACGTGCTTCTGAGAACGTCGCGGTGTGAAAGAATATTGTATCTCCCAAGCTTATTGTGTTCAGTGTATTAGCATCAAAATTCATTATACAACCAATATATGATTCTTCATTCCGTCTACACTATCTTTCAAATAATATAGGGTTGAGATTTGAAAATAACAGCTCGGATCGATTATTACATTCATGACGGTTTGATAAGACATAACAAATATAATAAACAAAAATTATCACCCCGATTATTTACAACAATAGTAATTGCTATAATTTCTAGTATATCGATCGACGGTTGAATCCTTATCTCTGTCTACATGGCTTGGTCATCAAATTTAGTTTAGTTCAAGTTTTGTCTGGCTTTTCTGTATCTAGTATATACCACAATATACAAGACGACTATATATATACTAAGCAAATTAGAAAGAAATCAAGAATGTAACTAGAAAGTAGAAACGAATAAATACGTTTGATCGTTGAACAATTAATAAAAAATAAAAGGAAGGTTTTCCAAGTTCTTTTTGGTATTTTTTTGGTGTTTCTTACATGTTGTATATATTAAAAGAAAATAAAAATTATATGGTAGGAAAGAAAAACCTTCCAAATCAGATGTCATTAAAAGTTTCGTATTTTTCTTTCCATTCTATATACATTACATTTGAATGAAATTTTGTTTATATTTAAATTATTGCTATTTTGATTACATACAAAATATCACATTCAATCTTATTTATAAAGTTTCATTGTTTTGTATTTTTGCTGATCAATGTTGCAACAAAATATATTTAAGAGAATAGGTGCAGGTTGCAATTTAAAGTTATACTGAACTTATGAATTTCGTACTATACAAAAGTGAAACAATGTTCAGAAAAAATAGAGAGGATCAATGTTATTTCTGATTTTCTTGTCAGACTGGTTAGAATAAATGCTTTTAATGTTCAAACATCATAAGAATGTTTGTAGATACAGTATTGTATTATTTAGATTTTAGAAGATAGCCTTATATATTAGTTACGGTTTTAAATTTAAAATGATAGCATGCATAAGTAACTGTGTGTTGTAGACTTGTAGCCAACCGAAACTATCCGGAATCAAAGCTATCATAAACGTATGGGATCCGTCGATAGAAATCAGAGAAACTGAGTCGAGCATTTCTCAAATCCATCAAAACGAGGTTCCCTTGTTGTCAGTAATGTATATGAAGCTTTGTCCGTACATAAAGTACTATTGTATTTTTAGGTGAAGAATTCGGCTGGTTTTTTTTTTTTTTTTTTTGTCAAAAAAAACAGACAAATTATAAATGATTTTCAGATTATAAATTTTGGTTTTTAGTTTTTCCTTATAAAAGCAAAATAATTAACAAATGGAAAATTAGACATGATTATTATCATTTATTTTCAAATATATACTACTTTTAATTAGTAATTTTTCTTAATTATTTTGTTCTTAGGCAGTCTTTATAATTAGTTGAAATCTTTTAAATACTAAAAAAGTAAATGATAGTTTGTAAAAAAAATCTTAAGATGTGTGCATTTAACTAAAAAGTTATATATAGTGAAAGAAAGAGGGTACAAAATAGTTATAAGAATTAAGAAACAACAAAATTATTACTGTTCCAGACAAGAAAACAAAAAGAACAAAATTATTACAAACAAATTTAACAAATCTTTAAAGCCTATTAGTGAGGTAGTTGAATGGCTTAACTATATAACTTTTCATTACAAAATCGTTTAATTTCCTCTGCAGATTAAAGGACAGTCATCTCTAGGCTCCTCTTACAACTTCCTAATATCATTTGGAGTTTTGGACAGTGTTGATCTTTTAGGTTTAGTCACTTAAGAACAAATGTTAAGCTTTGTTTGGATAAGTTTATACAACATATATCCATCATATATATTACTCATTTAATCTATGGTTTAAAGGACACGAAATGTCCACTAATGTTGATGGACTTATTAAGCACAGAGGCCTAAGAGCAAGTCCATTGGAAGACTTTAGCAAGCATTTACCAAAGACTCTTATTCTTTTGGGATAAAAAATAAATCAAAATTGATAAAATCATAAGAGTTGCCTCTTAATTAGGGAGTTTTGAGATCAACTCTTATTGTTACGTGTACACAGCTGATTGGTTTTATTTTTGATAAAAAAAAAATAATTTTTTTTTCTATTTTCCCCTTCTTTCTCTTTCTCCTTCCCATCTCTTTCACGACTTCACAGAAACAAAATATCGATCAGATTTTTTTTCCAGCAAATCAAAGCCTTTCCTTCACTGATTTTCGAGAATTTGATGAACCAATCTCCATCTGATGGTAATTTCATGTTTCTATTTGTTTGAATTCTTGTTTTATAATGATTTCGATATTAAGTTTTTGGATTTTCGAAAATTAGGGTTCTTCAAAATCTCTTTTGTTTTGTGTTTGTAGGCATGATTTTTATTAGGATTAACGAAATTAGGCATGAAAGAAGATGAATTTAGCCGTACAATCTCTCTTTCTTTCACATTAATGCACATACATATATACACAGCCATAGATTTGAACACATGTTTTTGGTTTGTGCGTATGACCAACAAAGGCTGCATTAATGTGATCTTTGCTTTGTTTTACTTTGAGGTTAATGGACGAACGATAGCAGATGGAATGGGATCGAATCTGCTACCTTCCCACCATTGAAGAAAGGTAAGTCAACGTCCTCTCTTGTATTGAATTTTTTTCAGATTAGGTAAGCATTGAGTGTTGAGTTGATTGAGTTTGTGTTTGTTGGTTGTGATAAGAGCTTGTTAGATGATGCTTAGGAGTGTCTACATCATACTTAAATGTACAACAGTTAGTGGTTATGGTATTGTGTTCAATGCTTGGTTGGTTTAGTGTAGTAAACTCTTTATTTTGACATTGATTGCTAACAACAACACACCAAAAGGTTTTAACACTAACATACCTCACACATTATAAATTAAAGCTTCTCTCTTCATTCGTAAACACACACATTTATAAATACAAACCTTCCTCTCCATTATCCTTTAGCAAACTCTTTCCTTCTCTTTTTAACAAACACACAGAAAAAAAGATATGGATTCATACGATCCCATGAATCCATATAACTCTCCTGGCTTCTTGGACCTCTTACATAGTCAGCGTCAGCAAGGAACCCACAATGTAGATGCCCACCCTTATGACAGTTCAACACAAGTCCCTGTTTTTAGCACCCAATGTCTCGATGATGGTCCTAGTGAAGATGGATCCACACAAGTCGACCGTAGAACAAGAACGACATGGTCTTCAGCAGATGATGTTCTGCTCATCAGTTCATGGCTAAATACTAGCAAGGATCCAGTCACTTCTAATCAGCAAAAAGGTGGAACATTTTGGTCTCGGATTGCCAAATATTATGCATCTTCTCCAAAGGCTGCAGGTCGGCCACTTAGAGAGGCCATGCATTGTAAGCAGAGGTGGGGGAAGATCAATGATATTGTGTGCAAATTTGTTGAAAACAAGCTGAAAGTTGAAAAATTAATCAAAATGCTCGAATAAAAGCTCTCACACAAAAAAAAAAAAAAAAAAAAAAAAAAAAAAAGCTCTCACACAAACTAACAAAATTAAATAAGTAATTAAGAGATGATGTTGTGTCAGAGACTCTCTTCATTTTATATGTAGGATCTTCATCTAAAGAGCTACTATATGATACTTTAATTTGCACACACACACACACAAAAATACTATATGATATTCGCTCTGTTTTTTAACAGGGTCGTTTTAACATGTTTTACGCAAAAAAAAAAGTTTGGTAAATTTTCAAATATATATTTTATAGATTCTAAAAACATTTCCATCGCTCATTAATAATATGAAATAATAAAGATAAAACCGGGATCTGGTTTTAAAAACAGAGATTTAGCTTCTAAACTGTATTGAAAGTGTTTTTATCTTTCTCTTCCTTAACGACACTACCATTGACTGACTTTTTTCTCTACCCATCCATCTTCCTGAAAATGTTAAAAATCGAAGCAAGTTGATAGAACTCAACCATATATGTTGTCAACTAGAAGAAAACTCTACCTACTTGGGACGAAATCGTCATCACGTTTATAACGCTAATACATAGTTACACCAAACATTTTATTTCATTGTAGTTCTAAACGATACATTATTATTTTATCTAGCAAATGTTCGATAGCTACTTAGTTTTTTTTCCCCGTTTGGCTCAGAACATGGATCCTCCTACGTTTCGAAAAGTTATACCCAAAAGGTATATTTTGCTTTCATCATCTTTACCATGCACATATTATAGAATTTGTGTATAAATGGGCAATCCAGTCCAAAACATGCAATAATTACCGAGACTAATTGGGGGCTAAAAATTGAAAACTGAAACCTTGATATATTGCAAATGTTAAATTCGCAACATGTGATATTTACACCTTTTAAAATACCACATTCGTATCCGTATTTACTATATGAGATTATTTATTCAAGTTAAAAAGTTGTATCAACGACATAACGCAAAAGGATGATAAAAGTTATTTTTCCGAGATGAGCATAAACAACATGAAATATATTATCTAAACTTGTTAGGATTTTTATTGCATATAATTACAATAACAACTAATTCATAGTGGTTTAATTGTTGAAATACTCAATTTAGGATTACAAAGTCAAGATTTGATTCTTCTTACATAGATTAAAAATATTCAATCATACTTGACTTGACTATTTAAAATAGTAACATGTATTGTATACAGTAGCGTTACGCATTCTCCGGACTCCGGAGACCAGTCCATACTAATACAAACTCCGGTGATTAATATACACTTTGGTTCAAGATTCCCTACAATGACCGTTCCTTTGGTCAATTATGTATACTAGAAAGTAAACGTCAAAAATGTCAGCATGTGGTCGAAAAGTTCTTACAAACAAAAACTTAGTTTAATGAAACGTCACGTATAGGATTTTTTTTTGTCGACAAAACGTGACTATCCTCTATTATATATGGTATGGTCACTCATACACATACCAAAACAAAATTAAAAAAGACGATAACAACAAAGAAAACAAATGTCGTTTCTCTCTTTCCCTATCTCCACTGAGTTGCTTCCATGGCTTCTTCTACTGTTACTTCCTCCACTTCTTATCATCTTCCTTCTTCGTCGCTCCCCTAAAAATCTTCCACCATGTCCACCAAGATTACCTATCTTAGGAAACATCCACCAGCTCGGATCACTCCCTCACCGCACCCTAAGAGATCTCTCTCTCAAATACGGCCCCGTAATCACCGTCTACCTCGGAAACGTCCGTACGGTGGTTGTGCACTCTCCGGAGACGGCTGAGGAAGTTTTAAAACTCCACGACTCGGAGTGTTGCACCCGTCCCAAGCTATCGATCACCAAGAGCTTTTTCTACGATGGGCTTGGTCTAGGGTTTACTCAATGGGGTGATTACTACAGAGAAGTTCGTAAACTCTGTGTTCTTGAACTTTTCTCTGTTAAACGAGCTAACTCGTTCCGGAACCTGAGAGACGAGGAGCTGAGTCGACTCATCAACTCGTTATCTGAGTCGGCGGCGTCTGGGACTTCCGTTGATCTTAGCGGGAAGCTGATCAAGTTCGTCGCGAGCTTTACGTGTCGAATGGCGTTTGGATTGAGTTTTAGCGGGAGTGGTATGGACAACGAGAGGTTTATGGAGGTGTTCACGGAGGCGAACAGAGTGATCGGAAAATTCGCGGCGGCGGATATTTTTCCCGGGTTTGGTTGGATCTTGGATCGGATCAATGGGCTTGAATCTAGCCGGAGGAAGAGTTTTAAAGATCTTGATACGTTTTATCAGAAAGCTATTGTTGATCATAGGGAAAAGAAGAAGACTGAAGAACGTGAGGATTTGATTGACGTCTTGCTCAAGTTACAGAGTCAAGAAACCAAACTTGGTTCTAATAGGATCACTGATACACATATCAGAGCTATTCTTATGGTAAGTTTTCTTAATATAGATTTTTAGACATAAGCTCTGTTCGTGTCTTGTCTTTAGATGCAAAATCAGGATTGAATTGGCTTTTATATCTTTTTTTTTGGTCAAAGGCTTTTATATCATTTTTTTTAATGTTAATTGCATACTTTATCTTTTGGAAATTATATCCAAATACAATATTTAAATGTTTGAAAAATGTAACATTTGATTAGGCATATTTTGATACAAATGAAGAAACTGAGTCCATGGAAACATGGTTTTTCATTTCAGGATTTGTTCGTAGCAGGAGTAGACACATCTGCAATCACTATGGATTGGACAATGGCAGAGCTTGCAAGACACCCAAGAGTGATGAAGAAAGTACAAGCTGAGATTCGTGAACACGTAGGAGACAAAGGTATAGTGACATACGATGATCTCGAGAGTCTAGTATACATGAAAATGGTGCTCAAAGAGACTTGGAGGTTACACGCACCTAGTCCAATCCTGATTCCTAGAGAAGCAATGACCAAATTCAAGATCAAAGGTTATGACATTTACCCTGGAACGCGTATTCATGTCAACGCATGGGCGATTGGGCGTAGCCCTGATGTATGGAAGGATCCTGAAGAGTTTATACCAGAAAGATTCGTGGATAGCAATGTGGATAGTAAAGGGACGAGTTATGAGCTGTTGCCGTTTGGGAGCGGACGCAGAGGTTGTCCCGCGATGTTCGTGGGATTAAGTACGGTGGAGTACTCATTGGCGAATCTTTTGTACCATTTTGATTGGAAAGTGACGGAAGAAGTGAGTATTGAAGAAGCACCTGGTCTCACTAGCCATAGGAAGCATCCTCTTCACCTTGTTCCTGTTAGTGTCATCAACCGCAAGAGTGTCTAAAACGCAAAACGCAATGAATAAGTATAAATAAAGTTTCCCTTTTTGAATCTTTGATGGCTCAACACACATTATTTTGATTTATGAGTTTCTTTTAAATAATAATTCTCATTACATTAACTAAAAGTTTGGAGTTATTATACTAACCCACACAAAGATTTAGAACTCTGAAACTTGGTGGCGATCAAAGAAACAACCAGAAGGAGATTCTTGATATGGAAGCAAAGCCAACCTCACAGGACTTGATGCTCCTTCTTCCACTGACAAGACACCAGTCTTGAAATTCATATCTGTCTTAACAAATCCAGGACAAACCGAGTTTACACGAAACTTGGGATGTTTCTTCGCCAGGATCCTCGTGTAACCATTCAAACCGGCTTTCGAAACCACGTACGCGGACATGACTTTAGCCCAATCTTTTACTTTAACTATATCTTCTTTCATATCACTGAGAAGTTGGTTGATCACTTCGTCGATTCTTTCCTCCGTGAGATTCTCTACGTCGGTCAAGATCCCTTTCGCCCATTCGTTTAGTACATTCTGATAATTAAACAAACACTCATCAATAGTAATGTAAAACAGAGTTTCTCTTCCAACATCTCTCAATACATTCTTGATATCAATTTGTGTACATACCTTTACTTGACCCATGAAGGATGATACATTAACGATTCTTGGAGAATCAGATAACTGCAAAAGAGGAATAAACGCCTCACACATTCTCTTTGATCCATAATAGTTAATCTTGATGCATTCTTCAGCTAGCTCATACGTCTCTGTGATAGTTTCCTCCCACTTGAAACCTTCCTGCAATGTAGAAAATAAAAAAGAAAGCTTTAAACTTGACAAAGATTTATCGAACTTAAACACAAAGACACTTACTTTCCCAGTCCCAGCTCTTAAAGCATCAACATCAGTGATTACACCACCAACTCCTGCATTATTAATCTGTAAAAACAATTAAAAGATCACTCAACATTACAAAAAAAAGTTGCTTTACCAATAAAAAATCTTGCTTTTTAAGTCCTGTTACAGAGGAAACTGATCAAAAGAGTGTAACTAGTAGTCGTACCAAGATATCGAGTTTTCCGAATTGGGTTTTCACAAACTCAGCAAGAGAAGTGACACTAGCAGGATCAGAGACATCGAGCTGATGAAAGACTATACTTTGATCAGAAACACCAAGATCTTTCTTTAATGTCTCAACAGCTTCAAGTCCTTTTATATCATCTCTAGATGTCAGAACAACCCTAATCCCTTGATTTGCTAAGTGTCTGCATATCTCCAACCCAATTCCTCTATTCCCTCCAGTAACTATAGCATATCTACAAAACCCAGAACTAAAATCTGATAAATAAAACAGAACTAAATCAAGAACTAAGTGAAGATTGAGTCATACCTTGGTGTATCCTCAGCCATTTGCGATTACGCACCTATTTTTGCTGGGTTTTAGTTCAGACAAAATGTTTCAAACGAAATTGTGGACACCAGTGAAGCCACGTAGCTCGGAAATTGATGTAGGGAATTTGGAGTAAGGCTCTGTTGACGGTCTCTCAGACAAAACACACCAAATTTTCTAATGCACATAAAACATGACACTATTTCCTAACTAAATACAAAGAATTTAGATAACTATGCACTTGATGTGATTTAATCCCTTGCGTAAACATATGACCATTTCTCCCTAAGTGTGAACCACTGAACTATAACCACTTAGTTTTGTTCTTCACATAACATATAAAATAGTTTTAAGGTGGACTTAATCATAGAAGACTTACATTTTCAAAAGTTACATACGCATTTTCATTGCATATTGGAAAAACACAATTTAGCGAAATAAAAATAATAGGTTCACATACGCTTTTTCATAGCACGCGGTACACACCAAATCATTTGACCTGGTTTTTTTTTATTTATAAAGAAGAATATTGTGATACATGTGCTTCAGTTATCTCTATATAATGCACGATTTTACATTCTGAATTCATACTTTTTCAATCAACCCAAAATGTGTAAATTCGTCCTGTGCTTACTAACTATGAGCATTCTCTTGCTCTCTGGACAATCAAACGAAGCATTGGCCCGAGTACAATATGAATCTTCAAATCCAAGTAATTTTTTTGTTCCAAGCAATTTTGTATAAGTATGATCTGGTTTTAGTTTGATTGTAGTAGTTCACTTTTTTGGCCTTAAAAAATAGACCTATTGAATGAAAACCGAATTTTATTTCGTTTTGGTTATACTTTGGACTTTTGTATTCCAGTTTGCAAAAAATATATATATAATAAAGGATGTTTGTAGAAAATGATATATATAAAGTCGTCGAATTTGCTTTGTTATCGCAGTTTTTGAATTTACGTTGCTAGTTTGAATTTACATTGTAATATCTCTGCATTTTAGCTTTTGTAATATTTATTCCGAGTTTCCGACACGATTCTTGTTAAAATGGTTTGTTAATTTTCTGTTGGAAAAAATAGGAAACGGGGTTTGGGATCAAAAGAAGATCTTCAACTCTATGAAGGCTCGTGTAAGACCAAGTGTATCAACGCGTGGACCTGGAAAACCAATTAGGACTGGCCAAAAAAAAAAAAAATTATAGATAGTATTAACTTGAAAATAATTAATTCAAAATCTATTTTTAAAAGAACTATTTAAAACATGGTGTATTTCTAAAAAAAAGCACGTAGAAAAATATGTTCTAATAGTATATTTTATTTGATTTTTTTAGGATTAAAATTTTATTTTATGATTGAGGGAAAATATGTTTTGTAACACTCAACAGGAATCGATATTTTGCTATTTTGTTGACGGAAAATTATGATATAATTTTATGATTGTTGAAATTCATGTTTTGTATAATTTAGCTATTTATGAATACTTCATTTTCTCAGAAGATGTATTTTTTTTTGTCAAAAGATGTTTCAATTTTTGCATTTCAAATTATGACCAATGTTGAGGACTTCAAAAGTAGAAATTTCAGACAGTATTTGCACGATACAACGCAGAGAACTCCTTTATTCAATTTTTGAAGATTTTTTACTTTTCGGAACAGGTAAGAACATCTAAAAACACCCAACTTTTGAGACCTTTATTAAAAACCAGCAATCACTTCAACACCTCTCTACGGTCTCACTTCCTCTCTAGGTTTCATTCACGAAGATGAATTCTTCTGCACCCATTCGACAAGCGTAGCAACACCAAACCCAGTCCCAGACTTCTTCTTCTCGCTCCACACTGGTCCAGCCATATCTATATGCATCCATTGCACCTTCTCGCTCACAAACTGATGTACCGCGAAAATAGAGGATGGTTTAGTTATTTTTCACCAATATGTTTTATCAGAAATCATGTATGTATAGTCTTTAAAAAGACTTTGTTTTCACCTGTTTCAAGAAGAGCGCTGCGGTGATGGAACCTCCTGCACGGCCGCCTGTGTTGACCATATCCGCAACTCCAGACTTCATCATCTCCCAATAGCTATCTTCCAATGGCATCCTCCACAGCTTCTCTCCACTTCTCTCTGATGCAGAAACCACTTCCTTTGCAAGCTCGTCGCTAGGTGTATAGATAGCTATCAAGTAAAAGAACACCGAACCATAATCATGAGCCAGATTTGGAGCCAGTTTTGAACAAAAGCAACTGCAGGGATATTGAGCTATGTACCTGCCATTGATGGTCCAAGAGCAACAACACAGGCCCCAGTCAATGTAGCGAGGTCAACAATCTGCAAGTTATTTTACAAATGTTTAAGTGAAAAGGTAAATTTTACCAGAAACAAGCTCCTTCAGCTTCTTTTAATTAATAAAGCAACGCAATACCTTATCGACGCCCTGGTTACAAGCATACACTAGAGCATCTGCAAGTGTTAGACGACCTTCAGCATCTGTGTTGTTGACCTACACACACCATTCGCCAACAATTAGCATGGCATAGGAAAACAGGCAAAAGCTCAAACCTGTGAGGGGGAAAAATCATTAAATACCTCAATGGTCTTTCCATTTGAGGCTGTGATGACATCTCCAGGTCTCATTCCGGTTCCACTAATCATATTCTCACAGGCTGCAACGATGAAATGAACCTGGTTGTGAAAAGAAAAATTGTTTACTTGTGTTAAAAAAAAACTCTAGCTTCTAGAAGAATCTGATGGGAGAAACTAACCTCAACACCAGGAGGCTTAATCTCAGCAATAGCTTTCGCAGCGCCAAAAACAGCAGCTGAACCACCCATGTCTAATTTCATGAGCTCAATTAAGCAGCCAGGTCCAGTCTTAATGTTGTAGCCACCACTGTGAACACAAGATATTCGATCAACAACCACTAAAATCACAAGAAACTAGACACAATTCATATGATATGGTGATATTACCTGTCAAAGGTCAATCCTTTTCCGACAAGAGCAAGTTTGGTTTTAACAGAGCCACTCGGAGGTTTATAGACAAGGTGGATAAAATGAGGAGGATTAGCAGACGCAGCAGCAACAGCTAGATAAGAGCCCATCTTCAACTCTTTGCATTGCTCTTCGTTCAAGATGTTTGCAGTGAAGACATCACTATAAGTAGAAGCCAGTTTCGCTGCTTCCTCAGCTAGTACAGCTGAAAAGATACAAAACCAAAACCAGAGTAGGACAACTCAGCAAAACCAAAAACAGGACAATGTTTGAGACCATGAGTGACAAATCCATACCAGGAGTAAGCACATTGGCAGGAGAATTAGTGAGTTCTCTCCCGAAAATCACACCGTAAGAAACATCTTCAGCATACTTCAGCTTCTTCTCTAGCTCATTACCAGTTCCAAATCCAATGATATCAACAGACTTCAAAGATGGTTTCTTTGATTCAGACTTATACCTACTATCTTCAAACAAACCAAGCACTATGCCTATAGACACAAACACCCAAAATTAGTTCCAAAACCGTAGTAAACAAGACTCAAAAACTTCACTTGTTACTAATTAAAGTTACCTGAAGCTAAAGCTGATGCAGAGCTAATCTTAGATTCATCAGAAACACTTGAAGCAAGCACAACAGCAACACTACTAGATTGAGAAGCTTTAGAAACTGTAACTACAGCATCACCAAGGCTATGAAAAGCTGATGGAACAGATTGTCCAAGACCGATCAAAGCGATTCGCTTTGCTCCAAGACCCGGAAGCCTAAGAACAGTTGACTGACCAGGTTTACCCTTGAAATCCTCCTCGGACGAGACTTGAGCTAAGAGTCCACTCAAGTGATCATCGAGCTTGTTCAAGATCGGATTTTTAAACTTTGAGCTCTCGTCTTTAGTCAAATCTTTATCCGTCACACCAACTACAAGTACATCTCCTTTCCATTCAATTACATCGATCTCCTTAGCAGTGAACGAGATCTGCAGGATCGTCATCAAAAAAAAAAAAATCAAAACTTTGAACTCGATTGATCAAAGGAACAAAACTAATCTACGGATCATTGAAATAGATACTAAACCCATCTCAAATCAGTCAGAGAAAAGCAAAAACAAACCTTGTGAGGCTCTGAAGAGTTGGGTTGAGTGAGGCCGAGTGTATGACCCATGGTTATGGCTATTGATGAACAATAGAGAGCTCTTTAGGAGGAAGACGAAGTAGAGAACATCGAAAGTGACGGTCTTTCAAAGGCGTATATATAGATGGTATCGTGTTCACTTGTTAGGTGTGATTTTATACACATGTGCGATTTGTGTGTGAGTGAGTTGCATTTTATATTCATTTTTTGTGTGTGTGTGTGTGTGTGTGTGTGTGAATTTTGTAAATCCATCGTTGAAGATGTTTTATAGCCTTCCCAAACTTTTAAATCCATAGTAGAAGGTGCAATTCTACAAGTAGCACCTTCTGCTAGTAGATCCATAGTAGAAGGTGTTTTAGCCTCGATCATGTTGAAGTGTTCTCATTTCTTTTCTACTACTGAGCTCGCTGCTTCTGATTCGGTTTTCTGGCATTGTTTCCGTCAATCGTTGGTCGTTTTCTCTCCAACTTTGTATGAAAAATGTGTGGTAACACTTTTATATCAAGTGTACTTATCTTCCTTCACTTGGCACTTAATTTTTTTTACGGTGGTAAATGGTGTAGTGGCTACTTGAGAGTTTTGCTTCATGTTTCGTTCTTGGATACCTTTTTTCATTGGCTTAAAGATTGTTGGAGGTGGGTTCCAAACAGTTTCTTTACTTTCTACAATAAAGTCCGTGAGACACACATTTGGTTGAGTCATGAGCTGACCAGTAGAACTCTTCTCAAGAGTTTGTGTTTGTGTCAGTAGGATCACCGGTGGGACATTGGTGACAAAAGGTCTCTTGTTTCCGTGTTTCTTCTATTGTTAGGCCTTAATATATAGTACTCTTTTATCTAGGGTGTGAGCTAAGGTTTCTCAAGCTATTAGACTAGATATTTTGGCAAACGGTTGATGGGGAAGAAATAATTAGAAACTGAGATAGAGTGAAATTCTAGAGTTGGGATCAAGCCAAAAGGACTTAAGGTTGATGCTGAGGAATGACACAATTTGCTAAATCTATGATATGGATAGTTAGACTTGAAATGAGTTGGATATCCATCTTTCTTGTAGCTTTGATCGATAACATGAACAACACGACCACAAAATATGCAAATTAACTAGTCTATGTTATATTAAGGATCTTTAGCATGCTAATTTGCAAGAACAATTCGTTTGAAGCTGATCAGGCTTCATTAGGATAATATTGGACATGTATGCATGAGATACTTGAAAGGCTGATAGGAAGGTAGTCTAACAGCTTTTTGTTTCTCTTCTTGGTTATAAAGTAGACAATAACACTATTCATTTATTTTTCAGCTACCAAATGTTGAATACTTACGATGTAGTTTGAAATCTTGCGAACTCTTTCCATAGAGAATGCATGAGTTTGAGTATGGTAAGATGAGAGACAGAGTGATCGGTCTTTAATTAGTTTTAAGTATTAACTATAAAACAAATTAACTCCCCATTAAAACATTAAAAAAAACGGGGAAATTACCTATATAAGTACACCAACTTTTTTTTTTTTTTTGGAAATAAAAAAACACGTTTCCCGGATAACAAATATTATCGATTAATACCTTGAGAAGTATAGTTTACTTTTCTCTGGTATTATCCTCTTTTCCTTTATTGCTAGTTAAAAGTTTTTGGATGCGCTTAGCCTAATCAATACCACTATTTTTCTAATTTTTTTTTTGTCAACGAACGATATAATTGGAACATCGATTTTTTATTAACGTTTGACTATGTATATATTCTACAAAGCTAAGGGCATAATATTAAAAATCAGAGATGTCGACTTATGGATGAACAATATTCTACGCCATCTAAATCCTGGAGGCAAGTTTTAAATAATCAAAGATAAACCAACCTACATGGCTGAAAGAACATTATCAAAAAGGAAAAAAAGAACATAAAATCAAGTTAATATTAATATCTAACTTTAAAAGCTTTAATTGATATCCAGTTGTCCTCCAACAGTCTTAGGATTCAGTTTCTGGTTGGTGTTGTCCATTTTGGGTTTTGAAATCATAAGTTATATATTTATTATTTTTTTCTGATTTGTAAACGCTCCAACCCATCTCTATTTATATTTTTAAAATAGGAAGGTCCATTTTTTCTCTAAATTTGGAAACCTTTATTTTTATTTCATACTGTAATTTGGAGATTTCTATTTTTAACTCCAAAATGAAGTAGGGTTGGTGAAAAACTCATCTCTAAAATGGAATTACTCTATTTTGAAGAAAAAAATGAAGAAATAGGTTGGAAATGCTTCGGTCTTGGTCAGCTTCCTGTTACTTCATGTGACCTATCTCCTTAGTGGATCTTATTATCTATTTGGTCTTAATACCTCTTTCTCGTCGTCTTAGTACTTATCGTAGCTTCTGCTATTTGTACTTTAGTTGCTTTTAAGCTTGTTATCTCTTTTGTTGTAGTTTGATCCCGGTGTTTTATATCTGTTTAAGCAACATACTGTGTCTTTCTTTTCTCCTATATAAGTTAATTGGTTGTATTATGCTCTTCTTAGAGTGGAGTACCAAAAACCTTGTATCTTAATTTAATGGAGTGTTTGTTGACAAAAAAACGAAAAAAATAGGTTGGAAATGATCTTTAGAAGTCAAATCGAGTAGAAAATATCTCAAAACTCAAAGATATTCCATCCCGTGGCCAGCCCTACTATTACTTCTTATGGAAGAAGGGAGGCTATGAAACATACGCTAAATGAGATGAGCTATCAATTTCACTCAGCCCAACAATACCAAAAATTGGCCCAACTAAAATATTTAAAATATGAAGACCACAAGAGAGCGTATTTACAACTTGCAAGTATGAGAATGTACACGAAAAAGAAAAATTTCACGAAGTTATGCTAGGGAAATACGAACTTATTACTGAACATCTTCAACATACAATACATCTTTTGTCTCCATGAGTACAAGCAGTGGAACTTATTACTAAACATCTATAACATTGCAATGGAATTCAAATGTAGAAATCTTGAAATTTTGGTTGTTGCTCATTTTCCTCTCATTGTGGCGCATTTAATGTTGCTCTTTACATCTTTTTGTCAACTCTTTTTTAATGTTAGAAACTGTACATTAATTACTAAGTTAATAGTCAAAGGAGTTTCACTATAGATAGTCAAAGCTAGTTCTTCATTTCTTTCATATAAATCAGAACAAAGACCCCCTATTATTTTCATCACTAAATTACAAACTTGAAAAGGAATTACGATATTTAAAGATTTTTTTTTTTCCATAACAATCAATAAAATACTTTTGTCTAGTAACCATTTGTGTTAGTGTTTCTGTTAATGCTTAACTACCACAATTTCCTATACTTTTTCCCTTTTCCTCTTAAGCACTCGGTTTTCGCTATACCAGGACTACCCGACCTAACAAAATGTTGATCATCCGTTATAAATATTTGTAGGTGCATTGCGGAAATCTCAATCGATATTAATTGGCAGCTTTGGCAAAATTGGTCCAGCATGTTGCAAAGCTTTTCTTGAAGGCGAAACTAACTGCATGCCAAACCTACCATTTAATCCATTTTTTCCTCCTATGTTGAAACAAGAATTTCCCGAATTGCTTTCCACGTTCCTCCTATCAATACATAAAAAATTGTTTAGAATAATGGCTCTAACTATTTCCTATTTAGTTTAAGTTGTTCTTTGAATCAATACAATAAGAACAAAACAAAGTATCTACTAGTTCAAGTTAATTCCAAACTGTAATAAGAAGTTGAATAATAGTGGCACCTTTTTTTTCTTTCTTTTTTTTGTTAACCATTTGAAATACTATATCTTCTTCAATACTTCCTCCATTCACTTCAATGCTCAATAATTAAACGATGAATGAGTCTGAATGATAGGCCTCGATTGATCTATTTCATTGAACTTAGTGGACGAAACGAAATAGAAGCTCTATACATTGATCACTTTTATTTCTTTAATTTCGAATCTTTTTTTTTTCTAGGACTAAATCATAAAGAGGTTTTAGTTTAGACTTTATATTAGGTAATGGAAGCGTTGAGCTCTAATTATATATCACGGGATTCCATATCATTCCGCTTTCAAGTGGACACTCCTTTTCTAATTTTGTCACTTACTACTATTAATTGCTGGTTCTGATTGATCGGAATTGATTGTAGGTCCAGACAATGCATGATAATGAAGGGTAACATGTGGTTCTGAATTGTCTTAATAGCTCATCGGACTATATCACAATGTACCAAGAATAAAGAGGAAAATTGGATGCTTGTAGGAGATGTTCCTTGGAGGTAGGAAATTGCCCCTTAATATATGGTCATTCATCGTATGTATCTATATATGGCACATCGAACTCAATGTAAACCATCCTAGTATTTTCCAAAGACTCTATGAATAATTCACGGTGAGCTACATCGTACCAATTAATGGTTTTTTTCGTTCTCCCATTTCTTTTGTCAATTATTTGCCAAGTCGGAGCCTATCGACGCTGCAATGTCAGGGAAAGTTTGAGGATGGCCTACGTGAATGGTTTAGGATAAGGTCGTGATTTGCTGCATTCTTGGCCACTAAACTCGATCTCTCTATTTCAACTCTATTTTCTCTTCTTTTTAAACTCTTATGTGTTTTGATGCCATTAAAAATCTCAGCTAAAGAATGCATATATTGTAACCATGGTTCTTGTTTTATGAATAAATTATACATTCATACAAAAAAAAAAACAATAGTAACTAACCGCCAAAAAAGGATTAGTTTGCAAACAATTTAACTGGATTGCTATGATTAGTGGGATTCATGTGCTATGAATGGTTTTGTTGTGTGTTCTAGCATCATGCTTTAATTATGTTTCATGTCCTTGTTTGAGACATCACTTTTCAACCACTTAAACACCATAATTAGTTGGTGGTATTGTAAATGCTTACTAAATTAAAGTTTTTTTTTTTAAAAAAATTAAAGTTATACTTCCTTATTCATTCAAAGAACATTATTATTATTATTATTATTATTATTATTATTATTATTATTGTAGTTTTGACTGACAGTCAACTGTTTCTTTCTTTACTTTTTAAATAACTAGAATTTGTACCCGCGATTTTAATTTAATATATTTCTTATCAATAGAAATTGTTGAGCTCAACTATAATCATTCCAATTTTTGAGTATAAATCTATATTAAATACTAATCTTACTTTACTCAGTGATATACAACATATATATTTTTGAAGATAACATTTATTTGTTATATCTATTTGCAATTTTACATGGGATTTTAGTTAAAAATTTTATCAATAAGAATCATTGAATATGAATATAATTTGAAGATTAAAAGATAAATTTACATAAATGCCGTACTTATTTAACTAATCTATATATAACATATATTGTCTAGTGTCGTAATAGTATTGTCGACAATCTTCTGACTTTTATCTTTAAAAGAGTTCATTCCATATTCATATCCCATGAAAACATAATTTTAAAAGTTATAAAGTCAATGTCGATCGTTGACCTAATTATAGAGACCATTTAAACATATCGATATCCTACATTAAATGTGAATATACAAAGTTTCATGAACAATTTTAGTGATATGTCGCTAAAATAAGGTTATCCAAATGCATTATCTGTCATAATAGAATTTCCGACTAAGTCAAGAATGCTTAAATGATAAAACATTTAATCCCCACAATGAATATCTATTCACTAATCCAAGTTACATATTTTTCTAATATCTCATATGTTATTTGCAGATGTTAATTTTGTGATGCAACTCCAGCTTCATCTTCTCAAAAAAAACATAATGTACTTTAAATATGTTGTTTTTGCCAATGTTTTGGGTTTAAGGCATATATTATATTTATTATATATGTTTTATATCATGTTATAAAATTGTAGCTCCAGTTGATGATATACCTTATGAGATATGCTATACAAATCACATGTCACTTTTTGTAACGGCTTACATATCATTTTTTCTATATTTCCTGACCATTGATTTTGTTTTTTTAAATAGATTATTTTTTCATAGTTTTCCCAAAAAAAGTGTGCCCCTTACAATGTCTTTGTTTTAGATCAAAAACTTTTAAGTTAAGTTAAGTTAAGTAATTAATCTTTTCTTTCTTAAAAGTAAAATTTAATAATAAATCTTTATGGTATATGTTTCTTAGAAACTAATGTTTCACTTCAATTTTATTTTCATGTTTAGATTTTTATAAATACAGTTACATAACTTGTTTTTTTACTCCACCATGCATTAAAATCTTACTTACATTCTAAAACTTATTAACCCCATTCTAAATTTTGGAATATAATCATTTTTGGTTATAATTTTAATAATAACATTATTATTAAAACAAATTTATAGTATTATTTTTACTGTTTTAAAATTTTCATTATTTTCAGTTATTTCATTTTTAGATAGTTATTCTATTTATTATTTACTAAAAATACTATTTTAAAATTTAATTAATTTTAATTCATTTGTTTTTTATTTATTTTTTACTATTATTAATTATAAGTAATAAATATGCAATAAATGAATACTAAAAATACAGTAAAACCTCTATAAATTAATAAAGCCGGGACCATAATATTTTATTAGGTTATAGATGTTTTAATTTATCGATAAATTAATAAAATATTAATTTATGAAGAGACTTTTTAGTTTTCAAAATTTTGAAAATTTTCTATTACAAAATAAGATACTTTTGTTATCATTCACATTTTTAAAGAACTTTTTTAATTTATAATCTTGGCTATCATAATAGGATGAATATTAATTGTTTACTATATTGTTGTCAAAAAAAAAATTGTTTACTAGATTATCTAGGTAAAAATGAAAAATATTAGAAGTTTAGTGTTTAAAAGAAATTGCTACTACTATCCTTCATGGTAACGATGTAGTAGAAAAAGATATTGTGTTACCTTTAGAACCAGTTACTAAAGAAGCAATTATCGCATCTAAAACTCTCCATAATATTTGAATGCGATTTGAGAATATAAAAATGAAAAAGACTAGAGATTAGCTCCAACAAGAATACAAATTCAAGAATATGCAAAAAACAATAGAGTTATATTTCACTAGATTTTCTTAGATAGGCAAACAACAATAGAGTCATATCTTATTAGATTTTCTTAGATATATATATATATATAAGTTTATTTGATTATTAATTGTGATATTGGTGGGACCATATTTTTACATAGGATTTCCAAAAAAATATTATTTTATTATTTTATCGAAATGTGTCATTCTTTACATTGGTCCAACTTTGGACCAAAAAATTTATCAATTTATAGAGTATTAATTTAAAAAGTATTAATTTATAGAGGTTCTACTGTAGTATTTTTTGTACAAAAAAAAATTAATTAAGTGGATGCTGATATAGAAGAAGGAGAAGTGAGCAAAATTAACTTTATATATATAGATATATACATTGGTTATATGTTGTGGTCACGCATGACATCAACCGATCTGTTATTGGCTTCATCTTCAACTTTAACATGTGACTTCATTCACCTTGTTAGAAGTGTGTGGATGGATAGTAAGTAACCTTTACTTGAGACGCCTTTAGACCATCATTATCCGAGTACCGCTTCTGATTTATCAAAATAATATATTTTAATTACTTTTTTTAAATATTATTATTTATTTAAATAATAAATCTGGAAAAAAGAATTAGCCTACAAAAACCTACCACATGTGATGATTGTGAAGAGAATCGGTTCCTTCAAATTCTATATGAAGAAGCGCTGCTTATCTTTTACCTTCATTTATTATTATTTTTCAATTTTTAATTAAGAGTACTGTTAAGTGAACTACCACTAATCATGCCCTTAGTTGATTCTTTTTATGGAAAGGCAACTTAGTATGTGACCAAATATGATCAACCACCATAATAACGTGACTTATGGCAAAAACAATGACAGCATAATTTGCGTGTGTATCTATATCTTTTCCTTTTTGCGTGTGTATCTATATATACACACAGAGAGAGACACACACACATCTGAAATGGTAAGTAGCGTAATTCATTCAAATGGCCACTCTAGGGCAGATAGGTTCAGCTCTTATTCACAGTAATGCCCTTCCGAAGACTCTTCCACGTCCTAAGCCTTCTGCATGCACCATTGTGGCCAAAGTGACACCATGTGACGATAAGTCAACCATAATTCCTCGCCGTTCTGCAAACTATCAGCGTTCTCTTTGGGACCATCACCATATCATCTCAGTGGAAAATGGATATGTGGTACGTACACATTCCCTAGACTATATATTTCTATATATAAATGATGTTATATAGGACTATGTTTATAGCCTTCTATATTCAATGACACTGAATTCAGAAAGAAAAAAACGTACGGGAGAGAGATTTGTTGAAGGAAAAAGTGAGAAAGCTGTTCGATGATGAGGAAAAGACTTATCTCGAACAATTGGAGTTCATTGACGATCTACATAAACTCGGGGTTTCATATCATTTTGAAGCAGAAATCAAAAACTTTTTAATATCTTCTTATCAGAAAGATAGAATAAACGACGTAAGGGAATATGACTTGCATGCCACCGCACTCGAATTCCGACTTTTCAGACAACATGGTTTCAATGTTTCAGAAGGTTATTTATCTTCGTACTCATTTGAAAAAGAATTTATCATTTCTTATATATATATATATATATATATATATATATATATATATATGTTAAATTTTAGCTTTCTGATGAATACTTGATCTTATGTATACAATAAAATTGCGTTTGTTACAGATGTATTCGATGTTTTCATGGAAAATTGTGGAAAGTATATACATGACATTGATGATATAAATGGTTTCATATCTCTTTATGAAGCGTCATATCTTTCGACAAAGTCGGATAGTAAATTGCAAA
>JALLKC010000041.1:27500-43466 GCA_024034495.1 Camelina laxa | reverse complement strand
GGACTCCACCCGCTGGGACCCCACACTCGGGACCCTAGCATCACCGGCCACTGAGCATCAACACGCCCCCTCCTGCCACACTCACGGAACCTCCGGAACACCCCGCGACTCGCCAACACCTCAGCCTGTCACACTCGGTCCCTCGCCTCACTAACCACTGGGACTCTGCCTACCACGACCACGTCCGCGTCCACGACCACGTCCGCGTCCACGACCTCGACCAGCCAAGCATTCTCTCTAACCATCCGCACTACCACGAAAGTGCTGCACACAATTCCTATTATAACACAAACATAAACTCACCGTGGAATCACACACGGCTCGAAGAGGATGTTCTAAGACCCATGCCACACAATTGACTAACTCACATAATCAACCAAGACATGCAATCCCAAACATCTACAACAAACCTAGCGAACCCAAACCTAGAACCGTAAGGGCTCATACCAAAATGAAACGACCAACCCTTTTTTTTTTTTTTTAATAAATAAATAATAAATATAATATATTAAAACAACTACAGCTAGTGGTCCAATACCCACTAGCCACCTAACACAACACATTCAACAGCGGAAAGCATAATCAATAACCAATAATAACCCAATATTATAGCAAGGCAATGTCTCAGCACCAAACAACAAGAAACATGAAACCAGCAACCTAGCAATGTTTCTAATGACTCAACTCTAGCACCCTAGCAAAAGCCAGACAACATCCAATTGAGTCCCTAGAACATCCTCCTCTTCATTGCCTTGATTCCACGATCACACTTTCGCCTTTACCTGCACCACAAACACAAATTGAGATGCATGAGTATTTGATAAACACTCAGTGAGGCAATCCTCCCATCTACTGGGCTATACACACAAGCAATAAGATCTCTACAAGCCACAAACAACAATCAATAAAACAAACCAGCAATATACAACGCATGCAACATCCATCGCAACTGAACAAGGGGTGTCGATCGACAAAGATGGTCGACGTCACGACTATGGTGTCGACCGACGCCAAACTGGTGTCGACCGACACCCTGCCCGACACTCCCGAAAACCCTAGTTTGTGTCGACCGATGCCTCCACATGGCATCGAACGACACTCGCCAAAGTCCCGAGCCGTCCTCGCGTTGGTGTCGACCGACACCCCAACTGTGTGTCGACCGACACCGATACCGAGCAGCGATTTCCCTCGATCGAAACTCCGAATCTCGCTCCAATCCGCTCCCTTGCACTCCCGAAGCCAAACCCAGCCCAGATAGCAACGAAAAGCATAGAGAACTCAAGGAAACAACCACATAAGCACCAAATCACATAGAATCTAGAAATCTTAGCTTAGATAAGCCATGGTCATGCACTCACCTCTTTGCAGGAAGTTTCTGACCAATAAGAACGAATCCCTCACTCCTAGCAAGCTTCTAGCACCTTCCCAGCCTTAGATCTCCCAAGAACAGTGAATCTCTCAAACTCTTCCCAAAATCTCAAGAACACTCTCTTTGTGTTTTCTCTCAAAACGGCCAATCCACAAAATAACACGACCCTAGGTCGTTTTCTACCTCTAAAAACTCGATTTAGGGATTCCCTAAACCAACCACACAAACCGGATTAAAATTGAACCGACCAAACCGGCCACAACCGGTGTCGATCGACACTCTCTGTGGTGTCGATCGACACCCTCACCAAAATTCCCAGAAATGGTTTGCGGGTGTTACAGGATTGATCACGAGTCGAAATATGGTTAGGGCTCTTATGTGTCTTGAACTTATACTCAATGCAGTTAATATGAATTTCGTAACATTTTCTGATTTTTTTGA
Organism: Camelina laxa; assembly: GCA_024034495.1. NCBI lineage: Eukaryota > Viridiplantae > Streptophyta > Magnoliopsida > Brassicales > Brassicaceae > Camelina > Camelina laxa. Next base: position 41,656 of record JALLKC010000041.1, on the reverse strand, counting down.
TAATTCCCAACTAAAAATGGATATTTTCTGCATTTTTGTTATAGCAATGCAGCCGCTGAAGCAGCTATTGGATTAGCTATAGTCTCGTCAATTTATCGTAACAGAAAATCAACTCGCATAAACCAATCGACCTTATTAAATAAGTAACATAAAAAAAATTAGAGATTGAAATTTGCATATATTATAGGTTATGACCTACTAGATTATATTTGTAAAAATTTAAGAAATCAAAGTATTTTAGCCCCATTTTTTATCAATTGAGCCAGAATTCATTACAAAAATTCTATTAAAGGAAATCATTGCTTCATCTAGTATTTTAATATATCATTCAGTTAGAAGTTTACTAGATTGAAAATTTATGACATTCAAAAAACTATCGATCCTATGTCACATTCAGTAAAAATTTATGATACCTGTATAGGATGTACTCAATGTGTCCGAGCATGCCCTACAGACGTATTAGAAATGATACCTTGGGATGGATGTAAAGCTAAGCAAATAGCTTCCGCTCCAAGAACCGAGGACTGTGTTGGTTGTAAGAGATGTGAATCCGCCTGTCCAACGGATTTTTTGAGCGTTCGAGTTTATTTATGGCATGAAACAACTCGAAGTATGGGTCTAGCTTATTGATACGTTACCGAAAACCTCATTTGAATAAATTTGGAATACATTTTTTTTTATTGACAAGTACTCGTACTCAAAAAAGTTAAATTATATTTTTTATTTATATATTTTTTTTGAGTACGCGTTCTTTGGACCTGGTGTATCTTGTCTTTACCACGAATGATTTTCCTTGGTTAACAATAATTGTTGTTTTTCCAATATCTGCTGGTTCATTAATGTTATTTCTCCCGCATAGGGGAAATAAAGTCAATAAATGGTATACTATATGCATTTGTATCTTAGAACTTCTTCTAACGACCTATGCTTTTTGTTATAATTTTAAAATGGACGATCCATTAATTCAACTGTCCGAAGATTATAAATGGATCAATTTTTTTGATTTTTACTGGAGAATGGGAATAGATGGACTTTCTATAGGAACGATTTTACTGACGGGATTTATTACTACTTTAGCCACTTTAGCGGCTTTTCCAGTTACTCGGGATTCCCGATTATTTCATTTCCTGATGTTAGCAATGTACAGCGGTCAAATAGGATCATTTTCTTCTCGGGATCTTCTACTTTTTTTCATCATGTGGGAATTAGAATTAATTCCCGTCTACTTTTATCCATGTGGGGTGGAAAGAAACGTCTCTATTCAGCTACAAAATTTATTTTGTACACGGCAGGAAGTTCTATTTTTTTATTAATAGGAGTTTTAGGTATAAGTTTATATGGTTCGAACGAACCAACATTAAATTTAGAACTTTTAGCTAATCAATCCTATCCTGTTACACTCGAAATACTATTTTATATTGGATTTCTTATTGCTTTTGCCGTCAAATCACCGATTATCCCTTTACATACTTGGTTACCTGACACCCACGGCGAGGCACATTACAGTACCTGTATGCTTCTCGCTGGAATCTTATTAAAAATGGGAGCATATGGGTTGGTTCGAATCAATATGGAATTATTACCCCATGCTCATTCTATGTTTTCTCCTTGGTTGATGGTAGTCGGTACAATCCAAATAATTTATGCAGCTTCAACATCTCTTGGTCAACGTAATTTAAAAAAGAGAATAGCCTATTCTTCTGTATCTCATATGGGTTTTATAATTATAGGTATTAGTTCTATCACGGATCCTGGACTTAATGGAGCTATTTTACAAATAATTTCTCATGGGTTTATTGGCGCTGCACTTTTTTTCTTGGCAGGAACGAGTTATGATAGAATTAGGCTTGTTTATCTTGATCAAATGGGTGGAATGGCTATCTCCATTCCAAAAATATTTACAATGTTCACTATCTTATCGATGGCTTCCCTTGCATTGCCGGGCATGAGTGGTTTTATTGCAGAATTAATTGTTTTTTTTGGAATAATTACCAGCCAAAAATATTTCTTAATTTCCAAAATTTTAATTATTTTTGTAATGGCAATTGGGATGATATTAACTCCTATATATTTATTATCTATGTCACGCCAAATGTTCTATGGATACAAGTTAATTAATGTCAAAAACTTTTCTTTTTTTGATTCTGGACCCCGAGAGTTATTTCTTTCAATCTCTATTCTTCTGCCCATAATAGGTATTGGGATTTATCCTGATTTTGTGCTCTCATTAGCAAGTGACAAGGTCGAATCCATTTTATCTAATTATTTTTATGGATAGTTTTCAGGAAATAAAAAAAAGCATTAAAGTGAATTGTAATCAGAAGTCTTTGGTCTTTGTATTGTGAGAACCTTTTGAATCATTGTACTACTTGATTCAAAAGGTTCTTGATAATTTACTACTAAAACTAAATTAGATTTCTTAACTTATACGAAGTTAGAGTTAGATATAAATGCTATTTTTTTATTTAGATTTGGATTCCTTTTTGTTTGGTACTTTAATTCGATGTAAAGGAACCATAACTATGTAAACCTATTCCTAAAAGATTGACGCCAAAATAGCATATCCAAATTAAAAGAAAACCTATCGAAGCCACAAGGGCAGAATTTATACCCCTACCATTCCTATTCGTTTTAATATGTAAATAAATTGCGAATACAGTCCAAGTAATAAATGCCCAAGTTTCTTTTGGGTCCCAGTTCCAATATGAACCCCATGTCTCATTAGCCCAGACAGCTCCTGAAAGAATGCCGACGGTTAAAAAGATAAATCCAAGACTAATAATACGAAAACTCCAAAAATCTAATTGTTGAATCAGTTGATACCTATAATAATTTCTAGAAAAACTAAAATTAATGTTTTGTTGTAGTAAAATAGAATTTCTTTCATTTATGTAGTAAAGTACATCAAAAGAAAAAAATTCATTTAATAAAAAATTTTTTTTTATATTCTTTTTCCAAAAAGAAAAAGTAGGTCCGACTTTGCGAAATGTAATCACTAGAAGAGCTATTGATAATAATGATCCGCATAACAGAGCGCCATAGCCTAATATCATCATACTTACGTGCATCATTAACCACTGGGACTGGAGAGCTGGTACTAATATTGCAGACTGAGGCATTTTGTTTAAAAGACCTGAAGTAGCAAAACCCTGAATAAAAAAAGCACTTGGCGCAGTTATTGCGTTTAAGTTATTTTGTTGTTTTTTATTAAAATAGGAAACCATATGAATAAGTGAAAAAGCCCACGCAAGAAAAATTAATGATTCATATAAATTACTTAATGGAAAATGTCCTGAATAAATCCAACGAGTGAATAATAATCCTGTTATACCAAAAAACGTAATTATGATTCCTTTATCTGATGAATCAAAAAATCCTATGATTTCATCTAAATTAACTAAAAAAGTTAAAAAATAAATTGTCAGTACAATTGAAACGACCGAAAAAGATATATGAGTTAATATATGCTCTAAAATTGAAAAAATCATAAAAAATTTGTTAAAAATTAATAAATTAATAAATTAATACTAGGTTTTACCCGGTTTTATAAAAAAAGTCGGGTATTATTTTGATTATAAAACTTATAATATCTCTTTTAGAAGATCTTATGCCGCTACTCGGACTCGAACCGAGATGCTCTAGCACTGCTTCCTAAGAGCAGCGTGTCTACCAATTTCACCATAGCGGCAACTTGTTCAAAACAATATTAACAAGTTTTGATTCAATCGTCGAGATTCAAATTTAAATAAAGAAGCCCATTGATTCAAATTTCCAATTGATTAAATCAATTAAAACTTTTTGAAATAGGTATTCGGGTTTTAATTCAATTAAGATCTTTTTTTTATCTGAGTTATTTAAAATTATTTAAATTCACCTTTTGTCCTTTATATTTTTTCTAGAATACAATGAAAAATATAACTAAATTCAACTTTAACCCAAAGACAAAATTCGAAATGCTCTTTATCATTTTTTTTCATTTATATGATAACAAAATGCTTTTTCGAAAAATAAAAATTTCTTCAAAACCTTTAGACATTTTAAATAAAATTAGATTTTCCTAATTGCTCGAGAGAAATCAAAAAATTCTCAAAATATTTTTTATGTATCTTTTTATATTGTACAAACATAAGATTTTTGGATCACTTAAAGTAATTAATTTAAAGATCTTTTATTTCCTCATTAAGAGGAAATAAAAGATCTTTTTTTTTATTGTATCAAGATAGTGGTGGGGAAAATACGAATCCCCCTTCTAAAAAAAATGTGAACCTTTTTTTTTTCTTTTGGTTCCTTTTTTTTTTTTATATGTATTTTCAAAAATTGGTTTTTTTTTAGTTAGGCTAATTCTAATTATTATAGTTTTTTTATTTATTTTGCTGTACAAAAAAACTTTTTGAATTACCTGTAGAAAGTGATTTCCCTAACGAAAAAGCTTTCAACGCTGTCCAATATCCCTTCCTTTTCCAAATTTTTTTACGAATACGCTTTTTAGAGATAGAAGTACGTTTTTTTGGAACTGCCATTCAAAAATGAAAAAAAAATTTTCAGTGGTATAATTGGATGTCAAAGACATTTATTATTCTATTCTTTCGTACTCCATATCGAGTTATTTTTTTTTATTATATATTATATTATTTTCAAAACAAAAAAGACATTCAAAAGTTTCAAATCCAACTGTTTTTTTTTTACTTTTTTTTTAACGTTTGAAATCCGTACGAGAAAACTCATTTAAGTAATCTATACTGATATATTATATTATCAAAAAATATATTATATTATCAAAAAAATTATAAGATTTCTTCACATCATATGTAAAAAAAAAAGCTCGCTTAGTGTACTGGAAGACAATCACTAAATTCCACGATGCAAATCCATTCCTTAACAATCCTAAAAAATCAAACTCAAATAACTTTGTTTTAGGTAAAGTTTTTTTTATATAATTAATATTAAGTATTTTTTATCGTGTAAATCTTTGTTCTATTCTTAATATATGTATATAAATTATTGTAATACGGAATTAGAATTCACTTTTTCTGTATCTGCATAAAATAACAATAAAATTTTATTTATTTATATTTATTTAGTAGTAATAAAAAAAAAGACAAATAATTTTTTTTACAGTAACATAGTAATATTTTTAATCACTTCTAATTTTTTTTTATTTGAATATATATTTCTTTTCAAAGATTTATGAAGGATTATTGGAAAACATTTCTATTTAGGTTTAAAATTGCGTACTTTTTTTATTGTCCCCTTTGAAAAAAAATATATATATATACAAACCAGTGAATAAGAAATAATAAATTTAATAATAAAATAAAAAGGGTTTTTTATTTTATGGAACATACATATCAATATTCATGGATCATCCCTTTCATTCCACTTCCAGTACCTATTTTACTAGGAGTTGGACTTCTACTTTTTCCGACAGCAACAAAAAACCTTCGCCGCATCTGGACTTTTCTTAGTATTTTTTTGTTAAGTATAGTTATGATCTTTTCATTCTATCTATCTATTCAACAAATTTTTATAAGTTGCATTCATCAAAATGTATGGTCTTGGACCATAAATAATGAATTTTCTTTTGAGTTCGGTTACTTTATCGATCCACTTACTTCTATTATGTCAATATTAATTACAACTGTTGGGATTTTGGTTCTGATTTATAGTGACAATTATATGTCGCATGATCAAGGATATCTGAGATTTTTTGCTTATATGGGTTTTTTTAATACTTCAATGTTAGGATTAGTTACTAGTTCTAATTTGATCCAAATTTATTTTTTTTGGGAATTAGTTGGAATGTGTTCGTATTTATTAATAGGTTTTTGGTTCACACGACCTATTGCAGCGAATGCTTGTCAAAAAGCTTTTGTAACTAATCGTGTAGGAGATTTTGGTTTATTATTAGGAATTTTAGGTCTTTATTGGATAACTGGCAGTTTTGAATTTCAGGATTTGTTCGAAATATTCCATAATTTAATTTTAAATAATAGAGTAAATCTCTTATTCCTTACTTTGTGTGCATTTCTATTATTTGTAGGTCCTATTGCTAAATCCGCACAATTTCCTCTTCATGTATGGTTACCTGATGCCATGGAGGGCCCTACTCCCATTTCGGCTCTTATACATGCTGCTACTATGGTAGCGGCGGGGATTTTTCTTGTAGCTCGGCTTCTTCCTCTTTTTATAGTTATCCCTTCTATAATGTATATAATATCTTTGATAGGTATAATAACAGTACTCTTAGGGGCCACGTTAGCTCTTGCTCAAAAAGACATTAAGCGAGGTTTAGCCTATTCTACAATGTCTCAACTGGGTTATATGATGTTAGCTCTAGGTATGGGGTCTTATCGATCTGCTTTATTTCATTTGATTACTCATGCTTATTCGAAAGCTTTGTTGTTTTTAGGATCTGGATCCATTATTCATTCAATGGAAGCTATAGTTGGATATTCTCCCGATAAAAGTCAGAATATGATTCTTATGGGTGGTTTGACAAAACATGTCCCGATTACAAAAACGGCCTTTTTAATAGGAACACTCTCTCTTTGTGGTATTCCCCCCCTTGCTTGTTTTTGGTCCAAAGATGAAATTCTTACTGACAGTTTGTTGTTTTCGCCAATTTTTGCAATAATAGCTTGTTCAACAGCGGGATTAACCGCATTTTATATGTTTCGGATTTATTTACTTACTTTCGAAGGACATTTAAACACTTATTTTCTAAATTACAGTGGAAAAAAAAGTAGCTCCTTCTATTCACTCTCTTTATGGGGTAAAGACGAAGAAAAAAAACTTAATAAAAATTTTGGGTTAGTACCATTATTAACAATGAATAATACGAAAAGAGCTTCTTTTTTTTGCAATAAAACATATAAAATTAGTAATAATGTAAGAAATCAAATTTTTATTACTGTTGAAAATTTTGGACTTAATAAAAGAACTTTCTATTATCCCCAGGAATCAGACAATACTATTCTATTTCCTATGCTTATATTGCTTTTATTTACTTTGTTTATTGGAGCCATAGGAATTCCTTTCAATCAAGAAGGAATAGACTTTGATATATTATCAAAATTATTCACGCCGTCAATAAACCTTTTGCATAAAAATTCACAAAATTTTGTAGATTGGTATGAATTTTTGAGAAATGCAACTTTTTCAGTCAGTATAGCTTTTTTGGAATATTTATAGCATACTGTTTATATAAGCCTTTTTATTCATCTTTATTAAATTTAACCTTACTTAATTCATTTCAAAAATGGAATTCTAAACGAATTCGTTGGGAAAAACTAATAAATTTTGTATATAATTGGTCATATAATCGTGGTTACATAGATGCTTTTTTTAAAACATCTTTCATTGAAAGTATAAGAAGATTAGCAAAACAAACGAATTTTTTTGATAAACGAATCATTGATGGAATTACAAACGGAGTAGGTATTACAAGTTTCTTTGTAGGAGAAGTAATGTAACATCCGTGTTCCAGGAATAGAGTTTGGGTTATGTTGATTAAACCAGAAGAGTGGATTTTAATTAATTTTGGTTTAATTAAATCCTGGTTTAATCAAATTAAACCAAAAACCCTTATTTCTCTTTGTAATGGTTGACGCCTCCTCTCTCCTTTTGGTGCTTTTTTCGTCAGTTTCATCAGAGAGAGGGAGAGAAAGAGACATAAACCTTGGTTATTTGGTGTAAAGGAGAAAGAGAAGGAGATCAAGCTTTTTCCTTAGAGTTAAGAGAGAAACAGAACTGTCAGAGTTTGGGGGAAGGAGGATCCGACTGGTCAAATCGTTTCGAAAGGTACTGATTTTTGGTAGGGTTGTAGACAAGAGATTTTTGTACACTCTCCTTTTTACAGAAATGAATTTGGGTTAATATTTTAGGAGATTTGGCAGTTTCGTGGGGTGTTTCTTCTCATTCGCGGATTGAGACCAGCGGGTGTTACGGGGACGATTGCGGTTTCATCTATAATCTGATCGTGCTGAAATTTTGTGGGAAGCTTCTGGACGTATAGACCTTGCTTTTCACCGAGGGATTAGAAAGTTAACGGTTAGTTTTGATTTCGTGGTTTCACTTGTGAGGTTGTTCTTTTCTGTTTTCTTGGCAGTTTGTTTTCAATATTTGTTTGTTGTTGTGATTGGTTGTAGGAACAAGTTTGGTTGTTCTTGGATATTGGAAAGCCTCTCATTTGGTTGTATTTAGTTTTGTGAATCACTTGTTAAGGTAAGTGCAGGACCATGGCTTATCTAAGCTAGAGATTTCTCTAATCTACTTGTTTATGTGTTGTTTGGCTTGTTGATTTGTTGATTGATGATTGCTTGTTGATGGTTAGAGATGTCTCTATTGCTTGTGTGTATAGCCCAGTAGATGGGAGGATTGCCTTACTGAGTGTTTATAAAATACTCATGCATTGCAATATGTGTTTGTGGTGCAGGTAAAGGCAAAGTGTGACCGTGGAATCAAGGCAATGAAGAGGAGGATGTTCTAGTGGTTCGCTTGGTTGTCTAGCTTTTGTTAGGTTGCTAGAGTTGAGTCCTAGAATGTTGCTTAGGATTGCTGGTTCATTGGTTTATGGTTGGAATTATACTGGATATTATTCTATTGGTTATTATATTTATTGGATATTATATATTGGTTATTGGTATTGTTATTCCGCTGTTGGTTGTGATTATGGTTAGGTGGCTAGTGGATATGGGACCACTAGTTGTAGTTTATTTTTTTTATATTATATTTATTATTTATTATTTAAAAAAAAAAAAAGGTTGGTCGTTTCATTTTGGTATCAGAGCCCTTACGGTTCTAGGTTTGGGTTCACTAGGTTTCTGTTGTAAATGTTTGGGATTGCATGTCTTGATTGATTATGTGAGTTAGTCAATTGTGTGTGGCATGGAGTCTTAGAACATCCTCTTCGAGCCGAGTGTGTGATTCCACGGTGAGTTTATGTTTCTGTGTTATAATAGGAATTGTTTGCTTAGCCTTCTGTTCATTGTAGTGCAGATGGTTAGAGAGGATGCTGTGGCTGGTCGAGGTCGTGGACGCGGACGTGGTCGTGGACGCGGACGTGGTCGTGGTAGGGGCAGAGTCCCAGTGGTTAGTGAGACCGAGGACCAGAGTGTGACAGCTGAGGGTGTTGGCGAGTCGCAGGGTGTTCCGGGGGATTCCGTGAGTGTGGCAGGAGGGGGCGGTGTTGATGCTCCAGTGGCCGGTGATGCTAGGGTCCCGGGTGTGGGGGTCCCAGCGGGTGGAGTCCCTGGTGTTGACCTTGCGGCTTTGCTAGCACAGGTGTTAGAGCGGTTACCACCAGTGGTACCGGCTCAGGCTCAGGTAGTGCCACCAGTGGTGGCGGAGGAGCGGCAGCCAGTGGCTGCGGATGCGGGGGTCCATGCTCGTTATCTCAGCATGTTGACAGAGATGGGTCGGTTGCGTACTGAGCAGTTTTCAGGAGGTGTAGATCCTACTGCTGCGGATGCGTGGAGGACGAGAGTGGAACGTAACTTCCACACTCTGAGATGTCCTGAGGAGTTTTGGGTGGACATAGGGGTCTACTTTTTGAGTGGTGATGCTGAGTTGTGGTGGAGATCTGTGGCTGCTAGGAGGGTGCAGCGGGAGATGACTTGGGCTGACTTCGTTTTGGAGTTCAACCGCAAGTATTTTCCTAGAGAGGCATTGGATCGTTTGGAGGTGCAGTTCCTTCAGTTGTCTCAGGGGACACGGTCAGTGCGGGAGTTGGACTTGGAGTTCAGTCGACTTCTTTGTTATGGAGGTCGGGCTATGGAGCCTGAGGAGGCTCAGATCAGGAGGTTCTTGAGGGCTCTACGTGATGACTTGAGAGTTCACTGTAGAGGGAGGAGTTATGCTACGCGTGCAGAGCTGGTTGAGACTGCAGCAGAGATTGAGGAGGATATCCGGGCACAGTCAGTGGCGGTAGCTCCAGCAGTTCAGCCTAGTAAGGCTCAGCAGCAGGGTGGTTCTAGCAGGGGCGGTAGGCATGCTCAGGGAACCAAGAGGAAGTGGGAGGCTACGCAGAAGCCGAGTGGTGCGGGTTGCTTCGGTTGTGGGAGCAGGGATCACAGGGTTGCTAGTTGTCCCAAGAGGAGTGTTCCGACGGCAGGACCTCGGGTGTGTTATCATTGTAGGGAGACAGGGCACATCAGGCCTTTTTGTCCCAAGCTGCAGCCGGCAGCAGTGGCAGCGTTGCAGCAGGTGCAGCCTGGGGGTCAGCAGGTGGCACGGATTGAGCAGGGGCCTCGGGTTTACACGACAGTGGAGACTGGTGGAACCAGTGCCGGGGCGATCACAGGTATAATTTCTGGTACTTAATCTTTGTGAATTTTAGTAGGGTCAGATTTTATGTTTCCTGTGATAAAGTGTTAGGTTCTCAACACATGAGGTTTGTGTAGGGACCTTGTTGGTGGGCGGGTTTAAGTCCCACGTTATGTTTGATTCTGGAGCTTCGCATAGCTTCATTACTCCAGAGTGTGCAGAGTGTGCGGGGATCAGCGGGGATCCTGGAGAGCGTACAGGAGTTGTTAGAGTTGCGGGAGGCAAGTTCCTGAGAGTTATTGGACGAGCTAGAGGAATTGATATTCAGATCACAGGAGAGTCATGGCCAGCGGATTTGCTTATCAGTCCCGTGGAGCTGTATGATGTTATTCTCGGGATGGATTGGATGCATCGGCATATGGTGCATTTAGATTGCTATCGGGGTAGAGTGGAGTTTGAGCGTCCAGGAGGGAAGTTGGTTTTTCAGGGTATTAGACCGACTTCAGGGAGTCTCGTGATCTCAGCCATTCAGGCTGGGAAGATGATCGAGAAGGGCCGTGAGGCTTATTTGGTTACTATATCTATGCCAGAGTCAGTGGGGAAGTCTACGGTTAGCGGTATCCCAGTAGTGGAGGAGTTTGAGGATGTGTTTCAGTCTTTGCAGGGATTACCACCATCTCGGTCGGATCCTTTTACCATTGAACTGGAACCGGGGACGACACCGTTATCCAAGGCTCCTTACAGAATGGCTCCAGCAGAGATGGCAGAGCTGAAGAAGCAGCTAGAGGATTTGCTGAGTAAGGGATTCATCCGTCCAAGTGTGTCACCGTGGGGAGCGCCGGTGTTGTTTGTCAAGAAAAAGGATGGGAGTTTCCGGTTGTGTATTGATTACAGGGGTTTGAACCGGGTCACTGTGAAGAACAAGTACCCTCTCCCGAGGATTGACGAGTTGTTGGATCAGTTGAGGGGTGCTACTTGGTTCTCCAAGGTGGATCTGGCATCGGGTTATCATCAGATACCGATAGATGAGGCAGATGTGAGGAAGACTGCTTTCAGGACGAGGTATGGGCATTATGAGTTTGTGGTGATGCCTTTCGGGTTGACTAACGCACCAGCAGCGTTTATGAGATTGATGAACAGTGTGTTTCAGGAGTTTCTGGATGTATCTGTCATCATTTTCATCGACGATATCCTGGTTTATTCTAAGAGTCCTGAGGAGCATGCAGTGCATTTGAGGGCAGTTATGGAGAAGCTGCGGGAGCAGAAGTTGTTTGCCAAGTTGAGCAAGTGTAGTTTCTGGCAGCGTGAGATGGGCTTTCTGGGTCACATTGTTTCTGTTGAGGGGTTTCAGTAGATCCAGAGAAGATTCAGGCTATCAGAGATTGGCCTAGACCGCAGAATGCCACAGAGATCAGGAGTTTCCTTGGATTGGCAGGTTACTACAGGAGATTTGTGCAGGGGTTTGCAAGCAGAGCACGTCCTATGACTAAGTTGACAGGGAAGGATGTTCCTTTTGTCTGGTCAGAAGAGTGTGAGGAAGGCTTTGCAAGCCTGAAGGAGATGTTGACTACTGCGCCAGTGTTGGCTTTGCCTGAGCAGGGAGAACCCTATGTGGTTTATACAGATGCATCTAGAGTTGGGTTGGGTTGTGTTCTGATGCAGCATGGGAAGGTGATTGCTTATGCTTCGCGGCAGTTGCGGGTGCATGAAGGCAACTATCCTACTCATGATTTGGAGATGGGTGCTGTAGTTTTTGCCCTGAAGATTTGGAGATCTTATCTTTATGGTGCAAAGGTACAGGTGTTTACAGATCATAAGAGCCTGAAGTATATATTCACTCAGCCTGAGCTGAATTTGAGACAGAGGCGGTGGATGGAGCTTGTGGCAGATTATGATTTGGAGATAGCCTATCATCCTGGTAAGGCTAACACGGTTGCAGATGCTCTGAGTCGGAAGAGGGTAGCTTCGGCTCAGGAGCAGGAGATGGAGTCTCTGGTAGGGGAGATCAGTGCTTTGAGCTTATGTGCTGTTTCACAGGAACCGTTGGGTTTGGAAGCAGTAGATAGAGCAGATCTTCTAAGTAGAGTGCGGTTGGCTCAGGAGAAGGATTTGGGGCTAGTGAATGCCTCTAAGGATGTGGATTCAGAGTATCAGGTCTCAGATAATGGTACTATCTTGGTGCACGGTCGTGTGTGTGTGCCCAAGGATGAGGAGTTGAGACAGGAGATTCTGAGAGAGGCTCATGCGAGCAAGTTATCCATTCATCCAGGAGCGACCAAGATGTACCGTGACCTCAAGAGGTACTATCATTGGGTCGGGATGAAGAAGGATGTGGCTAGTTGGGTTTCGAGGTGCGACGTATGTCAGCTAGTGAAGGCTGAGCATCAGGTTCCTGGCGGGTTACTGAAGAGTTTACCCATTCCTGAGTGGAAGTGGGATATGATCACTATGGATTTCGTGGTAGGATTGCCAGTGTCACGGACCTTTGATGCTATTTGGGTCATTGTGGACCGGTTGACTAAGTCAGCACATTTTCTGGCCATTAAGAAGACTGATGGAGCAGCGGTCTTGGCTAAGAAGTATGTGAGGGAGATAGTCAGGTTGCATGGGGTGCCAGCGAGCATTGTGTCTGATAGGGATTCTAAGTTCACTTCGGTGTTCTGGAAGGCATTTCAGGCAGAGATGGGCACTAAGGTGCATATGAGTACAGCTTATCATCCCCAGACTGATGGACAGTCAGAGAGGACGATCCAGACGCTGGAGGATTTGCTGAGGATGTGTGTGTTGGATTGGGGTGGCCATTGGGCAGATCATCTGAACCTGGTAGAGTTTGCTTACAACAACAGCTATCAGGCAAGTATTAAGATGGCTCCTTATGAGGCTTTGTATGGGAGGCCATGTCGTACACCATTATGCTGGACTCAGGTGGGGGAGAGGAGCATGTTTGGTGCTAGTTTTGTTCAGGAGACCTCAGAGAAGATTCGGGTTCTCAAGCTGAACATGAAGGAGGCTCAGGATAGGCAGAGGAGTTATGCAGATAGGAGGAGGAGAGATCTTGAGTTTCAGGTAGGAGACAGAGTGTACCTCAAGATGGCCATGTTGCGGGGTCCGAACAGGTCATTGTCAGAGACTAAGTTGAGTCCGAGGTATATGGGTCCATTCAGAGTGATTGAGCGGGTTGGACCAGTGGCATATAGATTGGAGTTACCTGAGGTGATGCGTGCATTCCATAAGGTTTTCCATGTGTCTATGTTGCGGAAGTGTCTCCGTGAGGGAGAGGAGGTGTTGGCTAAGATTCCTGAGGATCTTCAGCCTAACATGACTTTGGAGGCGAGACCAGTGAGGGTTCTCGAGAGGAGGATCAAGGAACTTCGGAAGAAGAAGATTCCTTTGATGAGAGTCCTTTGGGACTGTGATGGTGTTGAGGAGCAGACTTGGGAGCCTGAGGCAAAGATGAAGGCAAGGTTCAAGAAGTGGTATGAGAAGCAAGCCGCGACTTGAGCTTGTTTAGCCGGGTCCCATCTGTATCCGTGGCTGGAGCGGGAATGGAGTATTCCAGCCCATCTCTCTTGTTACTCGGTCGCTTGGGGTGGTTGGTTGTGCGACTCAGTAACAAGATGAGGTGGTGTTCGGGGTACAAAGTTTCTGTGAGGCGGGGTTTTGGAAGAAAGTTTCCTGAAATAGAAGTTTTTCCAAAGATGGAAAGTGCTAAATATGGAAAGTTTTATGGGAGTTAGAATTTGTCCATTTTAGCGGTGGAGAGCCTTAAAGGGGGCTTGGGTGTGGCCTTAGTGGCGGACTTTTGAGTCAGTGTGCCCGTGTGTGACGGTCCTCTTTAGGACATTTGTGTGGCCTTGGTGGCGGTCCTTTTTAGGACGTTTGTTTGGCCTTTG